>BGPT01002199.1:26545-99704 GCA_003297045.1 Symbiodinium sp. clade C Y103 | reverse complement strand
TATTTCATTCGTTGTAACTATATTTCCACCCTCGCCATCTCCAGCTTTCCACTGGGCCAGCGCACCACTGCCCAGCAAACCCAAGCTGCAGCCAAGACCGGCAAACACCAGCAATCCGTGCAGCTGCGCTTAGGCGCAGGATCGAACTGTTTGGGCAATGGGGATCTCCATATTGCTTTAGGATTTCCGGGGTCGGCGGCAGGGGCGGTAGCCCTTAAATANCTGCGCTTAGGCGCAGGATCGAACTGTTTGGGCAATGGGGATCTCCATATTGCTTTAGGATTTCCGGGGTCGGCGGCAGGGGCGGTAGCCCTTAAATAAACCAATTTCAAATGTTTCAAATGATGGGGCAGGAACCTGCAGCAAAGTTGAATGAATCTTGAATTTCAGCTGGATGGGTATCGAGAAAAAATCAAACAATCAGACATGGCGCATTTATCCGAACCGTCACGAATATTCATGAATCATGGCATGAATCATGAGTGAATTCTAAGCGCAGTGGCTAGCACAGACTCTCCCTTCCAGCTCCGCGGCGCCTGTGTTCCCGGCCTGGCCGTGATGACTGGTAACAATCTCGAAATTGGGCATTTTGAGTTCAGGGAGCTCAACACTTGCAGTTGGAGTTGTAGCCACGCAAATACTTGTGCAAATACCAAAGTCACTTCAACGATCCACACTTAACAATTAATGGTGACCAAGGTACCTTGTGAAACCGAGGCGGATCTTTTCTCAAGAATCTGCAGTGATAATCTTCATCAAGACTTTCAACAACAAAGTTGCTTCAGCAGCCCTCGACAGGATGGCTATGGATGGGTTGTGGAACCTGAATCGATGAGCCCTTCGGAGACCTCAGGAGATTGGTCACGAGTTGAGCTCCATCCTGCTGTTTCTCCAGGAAAAGTGGTGGAGCTGCACCTGTGAAGCATTGCTTCACCTGGCGCTGGTCGGGCAAAGCATCGCCTTTTCAAACCTTGTGCCAGTTTCTCTGCTCAGATTCACCAAGACTCAAGCTAATCCTACAAGAACAAGCAGCCTCACATCCGAAAGCAGTCGTGGGACATTTGGTACAAATGAGCCATCTAGTCAGGTGCCTATATACGGGTTGAAGCAGCCTTCACAGGAATTCTGAAGGCCAAAGCCAATAGATTTGGAGATAGCTATTTCCTTCTCAGAACATCCCGAGGACATCTGTTTGATTCCCATTCAGAGTGGTTAGTTCACACCAGTCTTCACACTTGTTTGTGATGCCTTCAAAGCATGAACGGCAGGATGCAACCAAGGGACGTAGGACAGCCAGTACAAAGGACTCCAGGTGATCCAATATGATGACTTCCTCAGGACGTGAACATCTACAAGTTTAAAATAGTTTAAAGATGTTTAAAGTAGGCATATGTGAACATTATGTGAACATTATGTGAACATTATGTGAACTATGTGAACTTGAACAATTGTTCACTGCACCTCCAAACCCGATCAAGAAGATTCGTGTTGGATGGTAAGCGGCAAAAACTTTATGCTGTTCTAGCTTGTCTGTGTACACTTCTGAAGTCATAGATTCATCCGCTGTAAAGCTGTCACACTGTGGCCCCATTTCATTTATGAACCAAACGGTGCCAGCACATCATCATATTGGTAATCATGAACGGTGGGCAAGAGACTTGCGAGCCCAAGAATACTAGTAATCTTGAATATGAAAATCCAACATCCGTACCCTAACTTTCGCAACGGAAAGCCCAAGAAGCGGTGGGAAGATTGCCAGTGAAAGAACCTTGGAAGGACATACAGAGACAGAACCGGAGACAGACTGACTGTAGCTGCGTAGCTGGGGACATCGAGCCCGAACTGATGTGCCCTGCTGGGACCCTTTCAGGTGACTGCGGGAAGCCGCAAATGTTGGGTGATTCATATGAGCCGCATTGTACAACATTGTACAACTAATTGTCACGTTTTGCTCCCAAAACCCATCTGGAATGATCCATACTTGTGCGTTTCTTTGGGAATCTAAGCACATGAATCTACCGAGTTGTCTTCTCTGCTGAGTGCAGTGAACACAGTGAATCTTGCTGGGTTTGGACCCGGTCTCAAAAAAGACTCGGATCCCCAAAGCCCCATAAACCAACGAATATGCTTGCGGAAGCTGTGTGAGAAACCAAATATTGTCAGCTGCACATACACCAATATTTGGCCAAAAACTCAAGAATGGTATGCCAAAATCGGACCAACAAACCCACAATTTTGGTATCGAACCACTGAATCTTGGGATCAATCATTTTGCGCCAGATCCATTTCAGCCATACCTTCAAACCACTGGGGACCGAGCACACCCCCCACAAATGCCGCTGAAAGCGAATATTCGTAGCGACCTGAGTCAAGTTGGATCTTCCAAACAGAGGCTCCTCATTTTGTGGGGACAACTCTAGTCCACAAGTCCTCAAGTGTGTCGCAAACACGGTGAACTGCGGAACGTTGTCCAAAAATATGAGACCGTCTTAGACCCACACACGCATTGCTGTTTGTACTGTCCGTATGAGAGAGCTGGTTTAGTAAAGAACTCCTGGCGGTTTTCAATGTGACCAGGGAACTAGAAACAAGAGCTTCAACCAGTTTCTAATTCAAGCGAGGGAGAATAGGTTAACAACGGTCAACAGCCTCTGTTTTCCACTTGGATCAGGGTAGCCTTTGCTGCAGGTTTCGTGCCTCCTTGTGGTCCAGGCATGGAAAAGGATCGGAATCCCTAAAACATCCCCCAGACATCCCCAGACACTGGGAGGTCCTTTGCCTTTTGCCAATTCCCCGGCAAATCCATCAGGTGTGGCCCTTGCACGCTGTCACCAAGCCGCCTTCAACACGAGCTGTCATCCACCGCTTCACATTGTGATGATTCCATCTTTCTAGGGCAACAAAGTTCTACAGTCCTTCTACGGTGCTTCATTGTACAAGTCCATGGAAAGCACCACGGGGAGCAAGCTCGTTTCTACACGGGCTATGCAGATTTATTCAATTCGGTCATGTCTCCAGCCTCACCCCACAGCGGTGCAGCAAAAGCCGGCCACGGGCCCCAGTCAGGCTGCGAGTCGCCATGACAGGCGAAAGACTGGGTGAAATTTTCAGCACCAGCCAAAGCCCCACACTATAAGTTCAAATGAGCGCTTCAAATTTTCCAGGCTTTGGTATTAGAATTCAAATTTGAAGGAAGGTCACCAAATGAATCTCCCGTGTGCTCATCTGGACTATATGATTTGTAGATGCTTGGCCACCTGGATGTTGACAAATCTCAATTCTTCAAGCGGCACTTTCCTGTGCAGAACCTCAACATGTGACGTCTGGCCACTTTCATCTTCAACGTCGAAGACATGTGTCTATCGCCTTCATATCTCCATGTCACTAACTTGACCAAATAAAAAGGCAAAACGGCAGTTGGACATGGTCATCCATGAGTACCAATTTGAAAGAGCAACAAAAACAGGGCAGTACCCCAGAATCAGGGCCACCTAAAAACAATAACATACAATAACATCCATCTGTTTTTAACATCTGTTTTTACATTGTAAAGCACTGCTGTGTCGGTGGAGACACGAGATTGTTATCAGCCACCTCCGCCTTCGGTCGTCTTGAGGTCACCAGCTTCACGCCAGGCTATATGGCTATCATTTTTTCCAGTTCGCTTCCAAAAGAGTCTATTTACGGCGTAAAAGTTTCATAAAAGTTTCGTGGTTTTTGTGGCCAAAATGGTGGAGTTCTGCAGTCCACAAAAAGTAGAATATGGGAATATGATTTCGAGCTGTGCGAAACCCATGGTCCAAGAATGAGTCGGCATGATCCTATCGAAATTGGGGAATGGTGGGCCAGATGTGGTCACGTCTACTCCTTTGTTGCCACCTGGACACGGTTTTCACCAGTCGCTTTTGCTCCGAGCGCGAAGAGTGCACGCGGCACAAATTGCATTAGTTGGAGAGAACTCGCGGCCTCAGGGCCGAAGAAGCGTCACCAACTTGATCTTTTTGGATGACAACTGCAATCAGCTTTGATTCATAAGTGATTCCACATCTACAGGGATAGGGTGATGCTCAAGGTATTGTGGAATGAAGATTGGCCCATGCCATGATGGCAACACCAGGGCAGAAACATTCCACCTAGATCTTGAATTTGCTCATTGGCATCAAGAGCTCTGTCTTCATAAAATCTGGCAAGTCCAACTGTTGTCTTTGCACGGGTTGTACTTCTGAAGTGAAACATCAAGGGACGAGGGACTCGCCCCTCTGCAAATGTATTTCACTTATTTTCATTTATTTTCATTTCATTTCTTTCATATCGTTTCATATCGTATCTGTTTCAGATCTGAAAGCGAAGTAGGGATTTTCCACTGGGCTCCGCACCAGGGGTCCAGTGGAACCCCGGCCTGGAGCTTCCGGGCGTTGTGGCGATCCTAAGTCAAAACGGCAAGGGAAACCAAGGGAAACCAAGGGAAACCAAGGGAAACCACCAAAAGAACATCGATTGCATTGATTGGTTGATTATGGTTGATTTGTTCAGTTTTGAGAAGTAACCATACGTCCAACCATACAATTTCTTGGCGATAGTGGTGAGCCTCAGCCTTGCGTTAGTATTATTCCAATTGAAATAGAGGGTCATGTTTGGGGAGCACCATGATTTGTCCGCCAGTGTGGTGGGCAAATCCAAAGGTACAACTGTTACCTGCAACCTCTCAGCACCCCGAAATGCACTTGGACTGCTTAGGACCTTAGGAAGTCTTGAAACATCCATATACATCATATACATATAGATATCATATAGATATCCACGTGCAACGAAGTATCTACCTGTGTGGTAACAACTGCAGTGCAGCCATCGACAGAAAATTGCACCCATTGCATCCACTTGCGATCGAGTGTCGACACCAGAGACGCTTGAGAAACTTGCCACGGTGCGTCTGGAGAGAGCCAATAAGAAAAAAATAGAAAAAACAGCGGTTCTTTCTGTTTTTTTGGTTTTATGGTTCAACTATGTTCAACTTGAGTTATTTGTATATCCGTATATCCCATCCCTCGGCTATGGATCCTATGGATTCCGGAAATCCTGGTGAACGCTGGAAAATGCTTCCTCCAAAATATGGCATTCATTGGTATCCTAGTTTCAATTAGTTTCAATTAGTTTCAATTTATTCCCAAATAATTGGCTGATGGACACTGGGCACACTTGGTGCCACTGCTTCATCGACAGTGGATAAACTTTTCAATATGTTTCATTTATTTGGAGCCAAAGCTTCTTGATCTGGAAATCTGGGTCCAGTTATGCAAAATGCTCTCTCCAAGAAGCGCCATCTGCACGGCAACCTACACTAAATCGGAGCATATCGGAGCATATCGGAGCATATCGGAGCATTGGACAGTCCCGTGGGCTCTGCAAAAGCGCAGGAGACCTTTGCAGGCCCTGCTACTGGAGTTGAGGTTGGCAATATACAATATATGGCTATGACTGCGAACTGAAGGCGAACTGAAGGCGAACTGAAAAAAAACATCACTGAAGACTCCAGTGCATCATCTCCCAAAACGTTGATGCACAGGCAGTGCCACTGGCACATCACGACGCTCGGAACCGTTGAACTTGTGAAATGGTGGCCAGAAGGTAAGCACATTCATGACAACCATTACAACATATTACAACACCCTCCATTCTCGTCTAGCATGATGCTGTCCAAAGGCTATACAATTTACGAATCAATTGGAGTATGCAGTTGTGGATAGGCGGTGCACTTCCAAGTCATTTTTATTCCAGAATGGAAATCTACTGTGTTGAACCAGGGTCTGCCTGTGATCCACCGACCGATGCCAAGAGGGATGGCTGCTGTTTCCGTCATTCTTGCAAATCCCTTGGCTAGTGTGTGTCCTTTTGGCTTTTGCTACATTGCATTTTTAGCTGTGTACAGTAGCTACCACATTTTCCAGGAGCATGGCATGTTTTAGGGCGGAACAAGGAGAGTGCTTTTTGTTGATGGATTCCCAAAGTTGATGTGACTTGGAAGGTCCTTTCCCAAAGAACTAGACATGATTTCTTTTGGGATCTCTACTATGCAACGGGCTGTATAGCCCATCCCTCCTGAAGGCCCCTTTCAGCCCGGCATTGATCGCAAAACTCGCATCTTGGGACGCAGCTCTAGTGTAACCCTGCCCTCTGGGGGGTTACACCTTGCCTGGATGGCAAGTTTCTTGTGCTATGAGAAGCTCAACTTTGGCAAAACACAGAAGTCACAGAATCAAAACATGTTCCGAACATCAAGCATCAAGATCGTATCATATCGTATCTACTGCTAGGATCTTAATCTTTCACGACATATGTTTTACTGCACATAGATCGATCTACATTGACTCAATGGGCTGCCCACGTACTCAGCCCATCTCAACCGAACTGGCATCAGCACAACCGCTCCATCAGCAAGGAATTTCATCTCTTTTGGATGCATGATTGCATGATCTTTCATCATCTTTTATGTTTCGGGTTTCAAGTCTCATTTTTCCAAGTAGACAGGAGGGGTGAAAAGTTCCTTCTCTCTGCGGAATTGGAATGGGATCAGTACTTTGCACACTAGGTAAATGATGGTAAATGTACCACAGTAGTTCATACCCTTTGAACTCATGTTGTGCAGCAACATACTCACAATTTTCTAAGTGAACAAACGCATGAACCACTGCATTTGTTTTTTTCGCATCACATTACATTAAATGGTATTGTATCACACAATGTCACACCAAGGCATCTTGCTTACATCTCCGAAGTGCCTTTCATCACCACACCTAGACCACCATTTCGGTTGGTTGGACTGTGTGAGTAAACCCTATAAAAGAAATGACCCATGCCAGGCTCTCCTAGCTAATTGCCATTGCTCGATTTCATCCCATGATTGTAAGCGGTATGACGCCATGTCAGAACGATCGACTGCAGCATTTTCTGGGCTTTTCCCAGGTGCGCAAGCGTCGTCATTATCGGTAGTGTTTCTGCTGTTGAAAGGAATCCACACCGCTTTTCATAGCCTCCTTAATTGCAAATGCAATTAGAATGATGGAAGGGGCCAATTCCGAGTGATCAGCCATTGAGGTACATGTGAGAAATCTGGCGCATGATGCCCGAAAACACGTCGAATATGGTTCAAGGCATGATGTGCAGCAAGGATCATTCTTGGTCATACTGGGGTCCATCAAGTCATGACATTTCATACGTCTTGTGTCACAAGCCTAGGTGGGGTTCCTGATTGTACATATTGAAAAATGGACCTTGCACCCTCTGATCCTAATTCGCTTACATGTAATCCATGCTGATAGAAGATCTTGTTGACATGGCATGTTCTCACCATGCACCAGCATGGTATTGTGAGATATGACTTGAACAGGAAAACAGTGGATCCCCCATGAAGGTCTATGAAAATGAAATAAAATGAATAACATCTGAATGACATTCATCATATTTTATCATCACTGAATCATCACCTTCGAGTCCTACCAAAGGCCCACCGCGGGAAACCCCGATGCCGAATTTTCCATCGCACCGCAGTTCTCCCGCGACGAGGACCGGCAGGATCGGTGATGTCGCACTACGCACCCGGCATCACACCTGCCTACAGCGCATTTTCCTAAAACTCACCCGGCATCCAGCTGATGGGAAGTAAAAAATAGGAAAAGTACTTGGTAACTTGGTACGCAACTTAGTAGAACTTGGTATGTCCTCATGTCGTCAATTGCCACTTAGTTGATATACATCGGATGAGAAGAATTACACATATTGGGTGTGAGAAAACATTCACTATGCTAGCGGACCAGCCAGTGAGAGGAGGGAAGCTCATCAAAGGGCACTGGGTCAAGTTTGGCGACGGGAGGGAGGAGGGGCAATGCGCGTGGAATTGTACAATGAAGCCATTTGAACCAGCCAAATAGCCCCAAATAGCACGGTCTTTATACACATTCCTGAGCAGCATTAGTAATTCTATTCATTTTTTGGGATCTTTCATGCTAAAAGAAAGCAAGCTGGATGCCGGAAAAAAACGACGTTTCGTTGATCAGCGTGCGGCCACCTTTTGTCTAAGGCACGCGTGGGGAAGCATCAGCATTTTCTGACCAAGGGATGCCGCGGTGGCACCACCGGCTTATCTATGAGCCCTCTGAGAATTTTCGAACGCTAAACGTTGTGAAAGTTTCATAAACTGGCGACTTCTTGGAATTTGGTGCGTTTTGGATCTCGGACTCAGGATAAGTCAGGATAAGCTGGAAGCGAAGAATCTCTGGTGTTAGGTCATCAACATCCTTGAACAAAGTCTTCCCAGAATGACTTTGATACTGCCCGGAGAACTAGGATTTCCCATGCCATGCTGGACAGTGCTGTGACCCTTCTATTGATGCTGAATGCAGTAATCTGGATGAACTACATTAAAGTCATTTAAAGTCACTAATGTGAAAGAACGTCATTTTGGGGAGGTTCTGCTTCACCATCACTAAAAGCTGACGTCCTGGTAAAAGTCTCTCAGCTTCTCAGAGGGCAGCTGCTAGAGCACAGCCACCCTTTCAAAGGGCGATTGCGCCACTGCCAACCTGAAGCTGTCTGGAGGTTTTTCGATGGCTGGGATCACCGGAATCCTTCGGTAAACCCGTTGAATTTCACCGGAACCATGGGATACAAATCCGAATAGATCATTCTGAATCTATCTTTAGTTCTGCCGCAAAGAGTGACAACCTGCTGCATTGTCAAGAACATTCATTGGTTTCTCAAGCTGCACAAGCGCATTGCCCCCTCATATTTGTTTTCCTTATGAGAACTGCCAGTCGCACTGTGACTCCCAAGCAGCTGGATCTCTCAGCCTTGATGCTTTGTCAAATCTCATGTCTGCACTCCTCTATCCTGCTTGCAACATTTATAAACGCTCTAATCAGACCAAAGTCTGCGTTGCTGATAACTTCCAGCCCTCTTGTTTAGTTCCCTGGTCAAAATATTAATTGTGAACCAACTATAAGTTGGACATTCATCCAAGTCAGTGACTGGTTGATAACCATGGTGCGTTCCCCCAGTGACGAATGGGGAAAATCTCAGCTAGAGGATCCTTATTCACCGCATACTAACTCCAAGAACATCCGAGCAGGTTTCTATGCAATAAACCCTAAATCTACTGGTGAACCATCAATTGGGGTTAACCATGGTAAACCTCATTTTCAGACAAACAACTCCGATCCTCCCGATCTAAACGCATGGAAGGCACAGCTGGGAACCCTCAAAGCTATGCATCCTTGCGCCCAATGGCCCAAGGCAAAGGGCTATAGCACTGGCCATACCAGCAAACTCCGAGTAAACTTCTTGATTCTTACGGAGTAGCCTGTAGTCAGTCTGGAAAAAAACTCCTGATTGCTTTTGTAGAAAGATCAGTGACAGTGAAATCTTGAACTCCGGTGACGTGAGCCTGTTCTGTGGCATCCCAATCCAGGCCTGGGCACCAAAAAAATAGGTGAAACACCACAAGCACCGTTCCACAAGCTTCGCCCACTTCAAGTTCTTTCGCTATGAAATAAATGCATTCTGTAAACGGAAATGGAAAGTTGCGAACCTTCTACAACATCAGACTGAATCGGCTGTGCACAAGAATTGTTGAAAGCAAGTTTCATGAGAGGGGGGAGCTTACACTCGAGTATCAGGGACACCAGTAACACATAGAGTAACACATAGTAACAGTGGATTTAAGAGATAAATACAGATAGTAACACCTGATTTAAGGGGAAAAGCTGCAATGGATTCTGGACGGCCCGGACTGCTCCAATTCCCTTCCTGAGGCCATGGGATTGGAGACATCAAGACATCAAATACATCAATATATCAAATGTATGTTATTTCTATCTTATTTAACTTAATTACTTTCAATCCCAAGATACTTAGTACTTGGTCATATCTTGCTATAGCCTCAGCTACTGACACTTATAGTAGTCATAGTTATGCTTCAAATCTGCAATGCCTACCTGGGTGGGTTAACGTCGTGAATCAAATGCATGGCCCCCTAGTAACCTAGTAGTAGTTGCATATACAGGCATCGTCACTGGACAAAACCACCGTCACGTGGTAAAAACACATTGCAAAGGTTTTCCATGGGCATTTCAAAGAACAGGTTTAGTGACACAGGATGAATGACTCTGCTCACATCCAAAAATCACAACCAAACAAATACCCTATGAGAACTGAAAAAAACGTGGTGACCCAAACTTGTGTTTGTGAGGGTATCATTACTCACCAGGAACATCACCAGAACATTTTGTGAACATTTCCCAGAACACTTGGTCCGCAAAACCAAAAGACTCCATGCCTTTCCAACTGCACGCTCCACCACCCCGCCTCAAAAGCTGCCGTGTTCTTCTCGGGCAGGATTGGCCTGGGTGGTGAGCCATCGCCAGTATGTAAATATCTAAATTGGCCCATGGGCATGGTTCCCCTGTTCGGAATCACCAGAATCCTCACAGTGGTTGCTAAATGATCAAATGATATGCTTAAATGATGTTAAAACACGTGTTAAATGACTCATTAAATCTCTCTATCAATGCCTGTGCATCTCCGCTTCAGCATCTTCGTCTCCGAGACACTGAGGAAGGGACGGGGAGTGGCCCACACACACCATGCGCACCCGATAGCTGCCTGTGGAATTCATTGTGACCTTGTGACCCAAAGGTGACCTTCAAAGGTACTTTAAGAAATTCTTTAAGATACTTTCAGATCAGGACCTCATCAGACCTCATCAAACTTCAACCAGCCGACCATCTGCAGATGGAACTCGTAGCTGCACCTTCGTTTCTGAAGGCCAAGCAAGGTGTCAGGCCTAGGTTGATAGTGTCAGAGCAGTTCCTGCTGATGGCCAAAGCATCTGATTAAAACCGACTGGAATCACATCAACACAGCAGGATGTCTGTAACGTCTGTACCTATGGGTCATTGACAAGTCATGCAAACATCACATGTGAATTATATGTTATAGGACTATTCATGTTTGATTCTATGCTATTGTGTGCTATTCCGTGTGTTTCTTTTAAGCCAAACCGTACTAAGAATGGCTTCTGCGGCTTGAAGACTGCTCACCCAACACGGCCCGCAGGGAAACCGGGCGGGCCCCTTCGGCCCAACAGAGATCTGTCACGAAGCCAGTGGTCCTTGGTGACAGGGGGTAGAACCCTGGGTATATATGGTAGAACTCTGGATGGATATGTGGGTATCTTTGATGATTTAAACGATCACTTTGTAAACTTTGGACTATGAATAGAATTTCTATGAGTACAATTCACTGGATCAATAATAGTTGGGACTTGAGTGAAGAAATGGGGGCGGGTGTGGATTGTACTAGGTTTACTTCCACAATAGTAAACCCACTCTTCCGATGAACTTATTGACTACCCTGCTGGAAAGGATTGGTAGGGAACAGCTGAAACTGGGCTGCCCAACTCCCAAGGCCCCAGGCTGACCTGGTCGTGCTGACCATCGATGTCAGGTCAAGTGAATCATCGCTACCATCCAAGTTACGCACCGCTGAAAGCCGGTGTATCGGTGTATGCTCATATTCCTATATATTTATATGCATGATATGCATAAACACTCACAATTTCTATAATTAAAATTATACATGATTATACATGTATGTCCACCCTTGGATTTTCCACAAACAACATCTTCGATCTGCAAACATCTGTAACGACAAAATGCAATCCCAAACCAAACCACACAGGTTCGTGATTCGGCTGTGCTTGAGTGAACAAATAATGAACCATCTTGCCGCAAGAATTTTGCTTGATCATCTTGTGCCTGGTTGTCATCGCCGTGTCTGTAGTGTCTCCTTGTGCCAGGGATTTAGTTAGCGCGCAAGTCATTTCATGAAGACCAGCAAATATCATTTGGCACGCGTCGTTTGGGAATAAATCCAAATAGGAAAGGACTTCGCCTTCTGGTCGCATGGTCCAATCACTTGATTGGTTCCACTGTGGAGGGTTCATGGGTAGCAAACGGGTTGTAAACACGCTACGACCACTGACATCACTGGAATCTTACTAGCCCACTGAGGTAAAACTGGGTCAATATCCCTGTTGCTGGGATATATCCACCATCCTTTGGGATGCGTTACTAGCCCCAAATCCATGGGGCACAGTGTACGTCACTTTGAGGGTCATCAAGGAGAATAGAAAACCGGTTCATGAATTGTTGTTGCAGTGGGACGTTTGAAGACTCTTTTGCCCTCCTAGGAACATTATGTGTCAATACCTATGGGGCCATCTTGGTGAGGATGAACATCACTACCAACTATTTTCGTTTTGACCAGGCACGGTTGACTTTTGATCCAAAACAAATTCATTCTGGCCGTCCAAAACCAGCGCCACTCCTGAAGAAGGCTAAATTCCCACCGCTCAGGTACACACCTGGGTGGTGACAAAGTGGGGTCAAACAAATGGGGTTTCAGAAATCTGACCCATTGAGGCGACGGGAAAATCAGGTGGGATCATCTCAGAGCCTCATAAAACGCTTCCAATCTTTCCAGCAGATTCGATGAACAGCTTCCAGGCGCCAGATCTGCAAGAACTGGTGAAAAGAACTGGTGAAATGATTTGGGCATTGTGAATTTTCATCAAAACTCTGAGCTTCCACACCCATACAACCCTCAAAGCCTTGACCAGCAGTGATGGTCGCCAATGGTTGGATGTAGGCGCCTGGCACCGCATGATGAGCTTTCTGTAGCAGCACCATTTTCCAGCGGCCATCTTCCACTTTTATGGATTCATCATATTGGAACATCCACATCTCTGGATGTACACTACATCCTTGCTCTGATGTCACAAAGGTATTCAATCAAAATTGTTCCGCAATAGATACTATGAACATCTAGGAACAACTGACACTTTTCTCATCTGGCATCTCAACTCAAACTGGCCCCCTTCATCAACATCTCTGACCCGCCTTCCACTTTGCGAGGCACCTCGCGTACCTGCGCATTCGTGGACGTGCCACATGTGACATCTAATGGCTTTGGGTCCTGCGAGGTCAAAGATCGAGCCCGGTCAATCTTGGATTTGCTAAGTGTCGGCTGCGACTCTAAGGATACCATGCTAACATGGACATGTATCTCATGTGGTAGATTTCTGATGACAGTTCAAGAATTCTGCTGTTCAGCCAGAGGAAATCGTGGAAATCGTGGAAATCCCCCATAATATGTTGGGTAAACGGCCGCTTCCAGCCTTGCGTTCTCGGATGACGGCGCCGGTGTCCGGACTGAAGGTGACCTCTGCGGAACCATTGGTCGGTCAAGGTTTCACACTGTTCAATGATGGGATTCATGAGATTAGATTCCCAAATCTGATTCTGTTCCATAGAAATTAGACTATGTTCATGTATGTTCCATATGGTTCTTGTCATTTGTCTCCAAATCGAATGTGAGTTTGTGGCTTCAAGTTTCTCCAAGATTGTTTTCTCCTTTTGCTGGGGGTCGGCCACTGAGCTGTACCACAAGCAGCAACCAGTTGGAAGCATTGCAGCCCAGTCGAGATGATCAGATATGGGATATCTAACATGTTCCTGGACAATTCAAGAATGTGAATGAATCAGGAGCAACAGTGGCGATGCTTGTTGAAGTCTCACAGGGTGCAAATCTAACCAACACCAGAATCCAATTGGAGCATCGGGATGACTAATAATCAATATCTGATATGCCATGCACGTCTAATGGATATTTCGACATTTCTTATGATATGCCGCTATGCCTCTTCCTGGAGGTAATATGATTCTATAGAAATGATTGCCATATGCCAAAATCATCCCCAAGTTCTGGGACTCGTGCCCGCTTAGCTCGGAAGCATCATTTCTTGGAGGAAGAACGGATTTTAATCGATATTTCATTGGGCTGAATAGCATATTGGTTGGTAACAACCTTGCGATGAAGACTCACCTTTTTCAATAGGCAAAACATGGCAAACCATGGTGACACATCAAACATATGGGTACGGTATATTAGTATATTTTGTCCATTTTTCCATCGCTGGCTATACCACTACCCACCCTTTGGACAAACGAATGGGCTTCCGGACACTGCTGCAACCACCTGCCTGGACACAATAAATCAGCGGAATTTGATGGATTTTCGGGTATAGCCAGTATAGCTAGTGTATCTCATTGTATGATGATTGAAAACACCTCCAGTTATTCCGAGGATTTCTACGGTGTATCATCAGTGCTCACGCACATCAGCAGTGAAATCATTCCGATCACTATTCTCACCATCTGGCTAGGCCTGAAAATGGGCTACGCAAAAAATCAGTGCCTGAACACATTTAGCATCATTTCACATATCATTACATATCATGTACATATTTTTACAACTCATATTTATATGATCTTATTACAAATCTATTACAAATTTCAATTGCAGGTGAAAATCCACGGCCAACATCAAAATCTGAGAATTTTCATCGTCTGGCACCTCGAAGTCCACCACGGCCACACTCACATTGTCGGGGTTGGTGATCACCTCCACCTGGAGTTCACTGCGTTAACTGTCACACTGTGGTGATCACCGTGCTCACGGATCATCTTTCAAAAGTCACTGATCATCACTGGATCATGACCGATGAATACTGATTATCTGGGAATCCCATGTTTTCATTACAAAGAATAGTTGTGCATGGCTGGTGAACTGAGTCTGAAAAGCTTGCCAGTGGAATTCCAGGTGATGGAGACTCACGAAGCTCTCTCGAGTCTTGGCAAACCTCAGTTAATTTACTCACCTCTACCGAAAGGGGATCGAATTCAACTGAAGGTTCTAAATAGATCCAAATAGTGAGATTTATAGCCTCAACCGGAAGGGACACCAGTTGAACTAGTTGAACTCCGTATCCAACTCAGTGGTAGCCCCGCAAACTTTGAGACCATCCAGTGGCCATGACCTCCAAATAGATGCCGGTGTTCAAGTGTCGCGACAGGATGTCAGCTCCTCACGGATCAGAATGGGGCCAACGTGTGGAAGGTCATTGGGGAGCGTGACTTAAGGGGGTACCTAGCCGATTGATGTTTATCGCCGTGTTTTCTGCAGCGCTTTCCCATAATTGGAGTGCCCAAATCACCTTCTTCCAGTTCCAGAACTATCTGGGTGAGATTCCATGGTACGTGGACATAACTCAGAAATGGAAATGCTGCTGGAAGTTGGGTATTGACATTACATGACATTACCATAGATTTTGGTTGACTGATTCCTATGGGTTTGCACGCCGGACTAAGAATTCTTGGCTTCCGGGTTCCCTGACGCAAGCGACACCGGCAGTAGGCAATCTCATCCGCCTTGCTTTGCAAGAATTGATGCTGCAAGAAGCTGATATCACTTGACGACAGGATGAATCCAGGTGGTCCTTCAAATGCCAAAACTTTTTTGGATCTTTGGATGCAGAAGCTACACGTGATGGATTCGGAGTATGAACTTTCAACCCACTGACAGATGATTTGAAGAAAGTCCAAGACGAAGTACTCCTAATCCAAAGCATTTCAATCTGCCTTGTGGCTGAGGCCATCTGCTATCAGTTAGGGGTAATCACAAAACCAACCATTGCTGTCAGGCTCAACCTTTTCCAAAAGTTCTACTCATTGGATCTCATTGATGTCCATCTGATGTCCATCTCCCACTCTTCACAGGGATTCATAGGGCAGCCATAGCAATGAACGGAGCTTAGGGCAGCTGCCAACAGAATCCGCACCTGCTCCACGCAGTGAATCTCCGGGCCATTGAAAGGGGCACGGAAGCTGGGCCTCACAGCTGCAGCTGTAGCAATGGATTTTGAAGAAACTCTGAAACTAAGTGTTTTTGTTTTGAATTTTCAGGAATTGGCAATTGTAAACTTGGGGGAGTTCTCTTGGTAATAAAGGCATTGGGAGGTTAAACCTGTTGGTGTTAGGCTGCGGACCAATCTCAAAAATACTCAACTCATACAGTTCACCAAGGGTTATGGAAACACAAGCCCTGCAAAGATGAACTTTGGTAAAAGGGATACCCAAAAATTCACAACTAGTAACTAGATGCATGCCGATATTTCTCAGGCTGCTTTGACATTTTCCCAAGTTCACGGCCGCAACAAAAATCCGCCTATCCGATTTCTCCTGGAGCTACAGTATCCTTTCACTCGTTCCAACTCGTTCCTGTGCTCCCTGGCAAGGCCCAACGAAAGCGCGCGAAGCGCCCGCGCCAATCCTCAGTGATGCTTTGAGGGACGGTAAAAAAAAGACATGGAAGCATCATCGCATAATGAGCACAGTATCTCCAACTAGTCAAAGCATATGTGCAATATTAACCTCCCCAAAACATGACATGTTGCACCCCCTCTTTCATGGTAAATATTTCCCCACATTTTGCTGGACCTGTGTGAAAACTTTCGTTGCTCCATGATTCTTTTCCTGTGGCTTCCGCACCACTCGTGCCGCACAGTTGGGATCTGCACATGGACCCTCGCCTGCCGTATCTCAGAATATCGCAGGATCTCTGGTCCATTCGGTCCATTCAACATCCAAGTGGGATGATCATTTCCTTTCGCAGTGTAAGTCTAGTATTACAATGGTCATTAACCATCATTCACCATATGGTCAACCATCATTAACCATGTGGTGAACCAATGGTCAACCACTGCTTATGGTAACACCATGGTGACCTCTGGAAGGGTCGGTGTCGGGCCTTGAAAGGTGCCTTCGTCTTCCAGTTCTAAACCTCGGAACCTCGGCAAGCGGGGCTACAAAGATTGGGGATATCAATGGGCAATGATATTCGGGATAATGATGGGAAATGATGGTTATATAGTGATGGTTAATGGATATCATTACGGATGATCCACCACAATTTCATCCCACAATTTCACGATAGTTTCATCATCTTCATTCCCAACGTGTGGGGATATGAACCACAAAATGGGGATACTCAGCAATTGCCGGGTGGAGCAGGGTGGAGCCGGGTGGAGCTCCTGAATTGAAAAATCTACTCGTTGGGATCACGTTGGAACACAGTCGCTGACTGTAGAGATTTCAACCGAAACCAGGGCTATTCACCAGCCCAGCTGAGAATTTGACAGTTCAGTGCCAAGATCTTGCCAAGGTCCACCTGATGGCCGGTTAAAACCTCGACTTTTCTACAAAGGTCCTCCGGAGACTTTGAAAGGTTACACCTCTTTGCCGCTGCCGCTGGCAAATTGAGCAATGTGGTCGATTTGAGGGGGCCCAAGCGGGTCCCCCTTTGGGAATCCACTCACAGCACAGATCAAAATTGCGGTCAAAGATGGATCAAATCTCAGCCACATCTTTCACATCGTTGAGCTCCGTGCCAGCGAGCATGTTCAGAGTCCTGGCCAAGGCAAGGCACTGCACTGCGTTTTCTGTTCTCTGATTGGTACAACTGCTACCCAAACATCCAAATGAAACGGTGGCCCTTTCTTGCAAATTAATCCCTTAAAGGGTTGGGGCCCAACCCATATCCAAGTTTTGGCTCACAAGAGTGGTCATCCCAGAATTTCTTAATGCTATGGTGCACAGGTGCCGACACCATATCTTGCTGGGAAAAATCAGCTATGGGAAACGCAATTTTGCTGGTTGTTTCTCAGCGAATCATTGGACTTAACAAACCACAACCCTAGACTGCGCAATTTCAGATGATTTCTAATTCATAGGGATAATTGCCATTTCCCATCTCGAATCAATTCGTCATATCCCCATGCACCTTGCCTGAAGGTTTGACATGCAGCATCTACCGCAGCCAAACCTGGAATCCAGAAGTCGATGAACATCGAACCATCGGCCCCACATTGATCCGTAATCGACCGGATGCTGGGATCCCAACAATTGGCATCCAGGAAAGCGAGCACAACGAAGTAGGGCCTTGGGGTCATGAAAGGTTCAATGGAAGACACGAGGCAACTGACAGAAACTCACAGAAGTCGGTAATTTGGGAGGATATATGGATATATCCAACAGATATATGGGTTTTAGGAACAACCATGGGCAAGGACCAAAACTTCCTTGAGCTCGACATCATCCCCCCTTTGATGGTCTACTTGAAGGGGTTTCTGAAGGAATAGAACAAGAGAAGAAGGTTTATAGCAGGCAGGTGGCACCCCTTTTCCGTATCAGGGCAAGAATCCTCATTGGCTCTTCAACATGGCGGAAATCTCAAAGTTCAACGAACTCTTTGGAAAATGTGTTTGTGAACCTGCAATGTCATTAGGGTCTCCCTGAGAAACTGAATGGGAAGTATCTATGTTGGATAACATCCCCATATATCACCATATAATCTCGTATACTATTGGTTGATGCAATCCAACAAAAACAGCAACAGCTTGAGAGACCAGCCCATCTTCCAGATTTTGCAGGGCAGCAGATGGCACCTGCGCCTGCAGAAGGTGGATAAAACATTATGTCATTATGTGCTCGAAAATGCTTAGGGTTCTTGAAGTTAGTAACTACTAAATATGATCACATCACATTTACGATGAAGTGCTTCGGATCTTCCGAAATTCCACGGAGTTGATGTTTGATGGAAACTTTGGATAGAAGGGATGCAGCACGTAGGAAACATGGCAGGGTCTAAATCTAATGACTTAAGATGACCTAAACATTACTTCAGCTGTTTCCTCATTTTCTAATCGCCATTGGGGGCAAATCCACCAATTCTTTGACGCACCTATTTTCCAGTGAATACCCAACGAACATACCCAGATATTCTATGCTATTCCGATTTCTAGGACACTGTAACAGACTGTAACTAACCAAATAAATTTATGTACATCTCCCAGAGCGATTTGTTGATGGTCTCTCCCAATGCCTGGACTTCAGTGTGCCTCTGCCTGCGACACGCTCTCCGCTGCCCGCTGATAGAGATTGTCTAGGATCATATCAAATCATATCCCGATTCTTTTTGGATAATATTCTCACTTTACAATTTGACATGTTTTTGGTTGATGTCATTGTTGGCAAATTCTGGACGTATATGAACAATCACATCATTGTTGGACAATATACAATCATTGGATATATGGATATATTAAATACCATCCACGGGGGAGAATTTCAGGATATCAACTAAAGTGGGGCCATGAATCTTGAACACATGGACAAATCTCAACAAAGATGGGGGTCATCAAATGATTAGTTATGGTTTGTCCCATGAAAGCTGAACTGGTCCTGGTCATACAGCCACTGCAGCTGAGCCAGCGACAAGGGCCACAGGTTCACCAAAGGTGACGCTTCCTGGGCGAGTTCAGCCTAGGATCCTCACATCATACTATGCCATACCATGCCATGATAAAACACTATTGATACATTACAATGTAATTCAAAGGAAGTTTACTTCACAAACTTCCGAGTTACCGACGCATGTCCAGGGGCAGTCTTGTCGTCGTCATCGTCATCATCGTCATCGTCATCGTCATCATCATCATCATCATCATCATCATCATCATCATCATCATCAATCTTTTGCCAACCCTCATCATACAGAATCACACATGTTTAAAGACGATCCCACACGCACTGAGATGACTGTACAGTGGCCTGGTACTGAGCAAAGGGTTGCTAAAAGCTAAATTAAGCGTCTCAAGGCAGCTCAAGATTGTGGCAGCAAGTCCAATATTCAAAGAAAAGACCTCCTGAAGAAGTAAGTGCTAAATAACTGCTAAGTAACGTTGCGTGGCCCCACCATTGACTGGGTTTCCCACAACACCAGCATCGCATGGGACCTGCAGATTTGACCCTCAAAGGTAGCTGAATATGGCGAGGGAACTCTTACATTTGCAGATGCTCTAAACAGACCCCAGCTTGGATGGTCTTACATAGTGGTGGACAGTGGTAGACTGGATTTTGATTCATAAGATGTCGGATTCTTGGACCGGTGACTCTTGACTGACAATGTCAAGGTAGAGGGATCTGTGCCATGTTTGGACCAAAGGCTTGTCCAAGGGCCGCATTTTGTTGAGAATTGGCCATGTATTCTGTATTCCGAACGTGGCTCAGAATGTTGAGTTGATGAAACATGGTCACTGTCCTTGATTCTATACATACACTAAGGAATCAATGACATATCGTACAAATATGATGAAATAAGAAACATTTGATACGGAATAAACTGTTCCAACCGTTTGTACCAGGCCTGGCATTGAGGCCCACAGGAAAACGACTTGAGATCCCGAGTCACCCGAGTGTTCAACCAACGTTGTTCCTTCCACATTGAACTTGACAACATCTCCTCTACTTGAGTGGCAAAATCCATATCTTCCAGCGTCCGTTCCATGCTTCAAAACCCCGCCAGGAACTGGACTTCGCCCAGAATGTCAGTTCCGAACTGCTCGAAAAATACATAAACATACCCAAAATCTGCAGTTTAGGTCACTTGGGCCATTGCTTCCGGGACGAACCACTGACCGTTGAACTTGGCACCTTCTTGGGCTCTAAAACACGACGCACGTGAAAGGCCCAAGGGCAAGCCTGGCACCAACACTAGCGTCACTAGCAACAGCATGTAAGATCTGGGACATGGAAAATTCAGCGATAGTATGTGATAGTCTGATTTTTATGCTAGCAGGCTGCTATCACGATTCAATCCCAGTTTGTGAAGCAAGTCAATAGGTACTGATGAGGTTTTGGAATGAGGAAAGCTGGTTTCAGCCACGAATGAGGAAAGTTGGTTTCAGCCGCCTCAAATTGTTGCTTGTTCTCCCTCAAAAACTCAAGGTCAACAAATCGTCTTCAAATAAGAAACAAATACACACATATTTCACAATATTTTTGGATCTTCCAGACAGCTTAAAATTCGACAGGCATTATTTTGTGGGTGCTCATTATGTTATATCCCTTTTTCGGCTGGTTGCATCGATGCGCATCATGAGGCATGACGAGGTATTTGGCTACCAAAAAGAGAGTCGTGGTTACTCCCGCAGTTTACCTGCGCTTGAGGCGAGTGCCAATTTGAATTTCATCACTTTGACATTCAGAGAATTGGGCAGAAATCCCATTGTGCCACCACCTTCTAAGGCTATCGCAATGCTTTGTTTTAATTAAACAGTCGGATTCCACTTGTCGTCTCCAGTTCTGAGATGATTGTTTGCTGCGCAAGGAACATCCCGAAAGACATTCCGACTCCGGCAATCCTCGCCATGCGAGACTCCACTCTCCACCAGAGGTATCAAGTAGCTTCTGCTGAGCTCAAACATCAATCCCTGTGTCCAACCCTTAGAGCCAATCCCTTTTCCAAAGTTACGGATCTGTTTCACCGACTTCCCCTTTTTGGCGTCTTTTTGGCCTTTGTTGATCGGCGCTTTCTTTGGGGATCCCTTGACACTGTCACGTTTGCATTTGGTTTGGTTGGTTTGGGGTGCAATACAGAAATGCTGATGATAATCCTGTGAATGCTGCATGGCGTGGCTCATTCCCTATATGCCGCCAATCCCATTTATTAAACTAAGTTTCAGAGTGGGGATCTTCATCATGTTACATCATGTCAACAAAGATCCTTAGAATGCACCTCGGACCCCTGTTGTTTGTGTGGTACTTTGCTGGGCACCTAACAAGTACCCGAAATTGCCTCATCCAAGGAATTGGTCTCGGAGTAGACCTGGCTGGAAAAGATTTTATCGTAAGATGAATGCACCACTTTTGGTAGGCTTGTCTTGGCTTGTACAAGAAGATACAAGAAGACAAGCATCAAACTGCCATCTGAATACTCCTATTTGACCAAACATGGAGGCGTTGCCCTACTGGATTCGGTCATTTCAGTAACTTCCCCAGAAACTCGGGAAGAGCAGCATGGACGGGTCAAAGCAATCCAGTGGGCTTCAGTTGGTGCCCAACACATAACACCGACCCAAATTTGGCCTAAGAGTTGGGAAATATGGCTTAACACCTATTGGACTATCATTGCCCTTCATTGCAAGCCCTTACCAGTCCATCCACTTGGATTTACCAACCAGGGATCCCCTAAAGATAGACAAGACACATCCCAACATAGGCTTATTCTTAATACCCAACCTGTGGACAACAATTTCTAACTGATGGATTAAGTCTTTGCAAAATAAACTTCCCGAAACACAGTAATTGCCCTTCATTTCTTGCCATTAAGAAACAGGAAGATTTTTTTCTCAACCATGAATTGTTTGGGGTACGCTTTTTTGGGCAATCCCAAATCAGCTTCAGCGAAACGGATCCGACCTTGGCACAAGTCATTGCCTCGGAGGGGTTTCACGTGCAGGGTTGTATCATGGCGACATGATGGGAGAATGGTTTGAAATAATTGCTACTTGTTTGGCCGTACTCAAAAATGGCAACGGAACATCCACCATTTATAGATTTTCACATTGAAACACAATTTAAATTTATAGAGGATGTTCAATTGCCATTTTTGATTATTGCAAGGCAATCAGTAAGTGCTTAATGGAACGACTGATCACAGAAGGGTTTTGGACCATGAAACAGTTCATTGCGACTACCAACATGCTATCTCTTGAGTAGTTGCTATGACTCGACTCCGATCAGCTGAGTATGGCAAGATACCCCCGGAACCCAACGCCAAGGATAGCTGTCAAGATATCAACATGCAGATGTTTGTCGTTGCCAGGGGTTGCTTTTCAACAGCATAACAGTCATTAACACCATGTATATTCGCATGGTTCACCATGGTAAGAACCACTGCTGCCTTTGGGGATGGGAACACGCCTGATCTGAGGGCCTGGCTGGATGCTCAGTTCCGATGTGCCGTGCCGACCGCTGAGCCATGTTTTGGCAAGCATTGATTGGTTGTTTTGGCAAGATCTCAGGATTTCACACACAATTCACACGCTGTTTTTTGCAACTCTTGCTAGCGCATTGCTAGCAGGGACAATTTCGTACAAATTCACATAATTGAACAACTACCCTAAAAATCCAGGAACGTGGTTGAGTGGCACAGAAATTCGATAGGAGAGATGCTAGACGAACAACTCATGTTTTGACTAGTTTACTTGGCTACAAGGAAGACAACCCGCTCAGAGATTCAGAAACGTATCCGTATCCTATGATGAATACAGAATACATCTTAAAATATCTTAAAATAATTAACAAGCATGCAAGAACACGTAAAATTAATCTTTGAATATGGAAAGAAACAAGACTGACTAGCGCAAAGCTAGCGGATTTGTTAGCCCTGGCTTGCAGATTTGGACGTGCCGCCTCATAACGAGAAAAAACCCATTACACCTGTATGAATATAATGAATTATCAACCACTGGTACAGAACTTCTGATAAACAATACAATAACTATATGTCTATCTGTCCCAAGCCAAGATGTCCCAAGAAACTGGTGAAGGGCCAACAGACCATCGATTCTTGGGAAGCTCTCATTGCTGGCGGATCCATTTTGATGTTAGTTTCTTGTTGGAAGATTTTGAAAGATGTTGAAAGCTGGTGGCTGACCTCACCAATGCCTTTCACAAAATGAACATGGATCCCCCTGAAGAAGTTGAGGCGATGACTTTCCTGTTACTGCAGTTTCGTAGGAGTTTCTCGTTCGAATTTCTATTTAATCAACTCTCCATTGTCTCGAACATCATTTTCACAGATTTTCCTCATTAAAATCCCTTGAAATGGCTATATTGTTTTGCAATTTTTCTCAATTTTGGACATGTCGCCATGTCGCCCCTTAGGCCAGCAGCCATTTTTCGCCGACCTATCGATCCAACTGGTTCGTCACTACCTGGCACGACTCAAAACCAAGCATTTAAGGATCAATTGACAATTGGTTGAGTCAAAAAACCAACTACCATCAACTACCTATATATCCTTCAACTGGTTAATATTTTTCATTCCACTCTGCTCGTGACTTGCGTCGCCTGCATGCTGCACCGGCCAAAAGCTTCTGATGAGCAGCCGACATTGGTCTCTTTCAATTTCATCTCTGTTGTTCAGTTCACTTACTTTTGAAGTGCCTACTAAACAGAGGCATCAGATGTGGCTGAGGCTCTGATGATGGAAATCAGCCTTCATCTGGTGTGACTCCGCATCGTGGTGATACGGGTCAAAAATTTTGGACAAAGCTCGAATGGCATCCAATGCTTCTTCGGGAATGTCATGATGTCCTTCACATGGGGCGGTTCTGGCATGCTCGACATGTGATTCTGCAATCAGCTTTGAAAGCAAAGGAGGGTAAACTTTCGCCCTGGCGGTGCGCCACTGATTGCCTGATTTGCCACCCAAATATGTCGATGGTTTCCAACCGGATTGGTAGTGCCCATAGACCTTCGGGATGAATCCTGACATTCTGCCCAAAAGCATTGTTGTAGGTTTGGGAGATATTTGGCCAAGCGGCCCCTGCAGGAATGTGCACAACTCCATGTGTGGACACATCAAAATCCATTTCATCAGGCCGGATTGCCAAATTCCCCATTTGAGATCACTCTCTGGATCTCCTCGGGGGTGCTCTAACGACACCGATCCACCATGGACAAATGTCAATAGCAGCAATTTCAGCGTCACTAGCATCAGTGCTGTGCCTGTGAAGCACTGTGCCATTTCCCTGAGGGACAGCATCTCACGACCCCACGGCTGCCAAGTGTCCCGCAAAGGTTGCGGTGAAGGATGTCCAATGACTTCCATCCATCTGGCAGAACTAAATGTCTCGCAGGGGGGTGCCCCGTGGGCACCTGAGACACGACCTGACATGATCAGCCGTTCCCACTTCCCACACTGCAATGCATTGCCGTGCTCCATGTCAACTGCTAGATCCACCGCTATCGGCATCAACGTTCCATCACCGTGAAGCCAAGAGCTGATATCACCCAGCCTTCTGTGGCCAGAAAACAGTATGAGACAGAATTTTTGGCCATGAGCCAAAGGTCTTGGTACCCAATCGAAAAAAGGGGACCACTCCTTGGGTTGCTGTAAAAAGTGATCTTCTAAATCTCTGATAGCTTTCATCACATTGGGCATCTTCCAGTCTTTTTGCTGACGAATTGTTGTAGGACGACCTCCTCTTCCTGGCGGCAACAGCCCAGAAGTGGCCCATTGAGCCAATTCCTCTTCTGAGGGGTCTCCATGAAGGTCATCATCATCACATCGGATGGCCAGGTGGTCGACAAGTTCGGCCTCTGTTGCCCACCTCCATCCCTTTTTTGCCTTTTCTGTGACTAAACCTCCCTGGTGGAAAGCTTCACCTGCACAACGGTCTGCTTCATCAAGAACCTTTGCATCTTCCATTGACATGGGTGCATATCTGCGCATGTGAAAACACCAGCAATTCGTCTGACCACGATGTAGATGTCCCAATAAACGAACTCGACTGTGGAAAAACTTTTTGCATGCCCTGCATGCTCCATCCGAAATCACTCTTCGCAAGGCTATACGCTGCCCATGCTTTCTCTGCTGATGGGTAGCTAATGCAGCATGTGACTCAAAGTCTCGGTTGCATTCCTCACATGTAGCCTTGTCAGTGCGTTCAATGTCAATTGGATTTGTAATGTTTGTCGGGTGATGTTCCCATCCCATGTCCAGAAACAAGTCTCGTTGAAATTGGCCTTGTTTGTTCAGGACATCATATGTTTTGATCCGCAAAATGTGTGCTTTTTCAGCTGATTTTACCATCTTTTTCATGTCAGTAGCCACATCTCGAAACATGTGCCATTTGTCCCATGTGGAAAACTCGAGCATTTCTTCCGGTACTCCAGCATCTCCCAACATGGTACGAGCCCATCGCAAACTCACGTGGACTCCATAAAGCCATGAAGACTTTCCTGCGACATGAAAATTTTGCAAAATCGCTGCAATGATGTGTTCATTGAAGACTCCCAAAATGTGGACCAGCAATCTCAACCGCTCGATGTATAGAAACTCCATCGGCATTGGACCATTCAATTGGCAAGCCAATTCAAGCAGCTTCTTGTGCTTGAACTCCCCATTCTCTTGTCTTCGTTCCAAGTAATGATAGGTCCGAAAAACCACAGAGTGCCACAAATCGGCTTCACCTTGAGTCATATTGAACCAAGTGCTGCAATGTAAACGAATCACTGATAAACCCAAGCTGCGCAAGAGCATCCTTCGTTTGTCCAGATCGATCTGCTGGTTTGCAAGCACAGTCTTCAAAGGTGAAATATTTTGTTTCATGTTGGCTGCCCGGGCATGGAGCTCTGGTTGTAGGGAGCCATTTGGAACAAGAATTCCACCCAAATGGCGATAATGACCCAAGACCGGGACTGATGTAATGCCCCAGTGCTCTGATGCTATGGGGAGAACATCTCCACATTTCTGTTCAAATTCCTGCCTGCTTTTGGTGGCATGTTTGCCTCTAAAGTCCAACATGGCTGCCGTTTTGCCCTTTCCGTAGGACAACTGAAGTCCGTGTTCTGTTGCAACATCAATCAGGATGGAGAGGACCATACAAGTGGACATGACCAGTTTCTCTGCTGGTACCATGATCCCAATTGCTAAATCATCCACCCAAGCCACACTTGATGACACCGGCCCATACTCAGTATCCTGCACCAACTGGATTCCTACCTCTGCTGACCTCTCATGAACTTTTTCCAAAAGATGAGCCATGACAAATCCAAAAAGAATGTCAGCGCTGGGATCACCAGGTCTAGAACCTGTCCGTGGTGCATGCACTTGTTTCGAATGTGGGACAAGAAACCAAGTTGTCGCCAAACTAGCAGCTACATGCCCTTCAATAATGGAGGATTCAGTGGCTCTGCGCACCATGTCTGAATTTCCAATATTGTTCATGAACTCTTGCATCGCTGAGCTCGGCATCTTGAGGTCTCTGAACAACACTGCCAGAGATTCCAATGTGCCATCCATAGTGGCAAGCATAGGCTTCACCACACGATAAAAGGCAGATCGAATATCGACAAAAATCAAACCCAATGAACATTTGCGATGCTTTGCGTTGCTCTGCCAAAGCTTCAACATAAGATGCATGGGTTCAATTCCAAGTCCTTTTCGTCCACCTTGTTGCAATGGAGCAGAAACTCGATTCAGCCCTTCTACCAGTCTTCCTCGCCAGGATCTGCTCACAGCACGGGCTATGGTCGGCTCTAGCAAAATCGCTCGATATCCCTCCATGCAACATGCAGGGGACTTCTTTTTGTGCAATGGTAATAGCCAGCCTCCTGACCATTCCGGGACACTTTGTTTTCGCATAGCTGCCTTCAACATAACCGCAAAGATTCTATGAATCGTCTCAGACTTGCCCATTTGCCACACCTCAGCTCCTAACCCATCAAGTCCGGGAGCTTTTCCATCTTTGA
This sequence comes from Symbiodinium sp. clade C Y103, assembly GCA_003297045.1. Lineage (NCBI taxonomy): Eukaryota > Dinophyceae > Suessiales > Symbiodiniaceae > Cladocopium > Cladocopium sp. clade C. Next base: position 72,432 of record BGPT01002199.1, on the reverse strand, counting down.
GCTGCATGACACTGCGCTCCACATCGAAAAATGAAGGGATGGACAATAGTTGAGCTGCTTCAATAGCATCACATTTTGGCTCTGAACGACTCAACAAATCTTCAAATTGGACTGGTTCAGCCAACTCAATTTCTGCAAACTGCCTGTCCCAAGCCATGGCTATATCAGCCCTTGAACTTCGCCATTGTCCCGTTTGATCTTTCAATCCCGGCAGTGGCTTGCGATCTTTTCCTCTCTTTTTGTCCACAATGCGTTTTGGTTTCAAAATTCGATAAATGTCAGATGCTTTCGCTGTCTTCATTTGCTGAATCTTGGATTCCAATTGGTGTTCAACCCATGCTTTCCATTCAGTCCTTTTGAGCTGCCTAAACTCTTGATCAAGTTTCTGTCGTTGTCGGAGAATGAGAGCTTCCTGCATGCACAACATGTGTTGGGCAAGCATCCATTGCTCTTTGTCCTCATCCATACATTCAGACTTTCTCCATGCTGCAAAAACCTGTTTGAGCAAAGCACAATTTTTGGCTCTTTGCACGGACCGATGTTCCTGACGCAATTCTTTTCGCTGACACACCAAAGTCCAGGCTCGTTCTGAGAAGTACAGCTGCCGCTTTTGACGCTTCATCAAGGGAAATAGCTGCTTGACTTCATTTTGCAGATGATCTCGCATCAGGCTCCAATGCTCATTCACATCCAGTTCCCATGGGCACTCATGGAGACCAATGAGCGGGCTTTCACGAGATGCTTTGACTCTTCTCGCTTCATCTCGATTGTAGAGTGGCTTTCTAGTGAAAGCGTTCTCTTTTGCTGGCTGCTCAATAAGTGCCAATTCCAGGATCAGGACATTATGATCTCTATCACCATTGAGAAGGTCAATGGTGGCATCCACAAATGAGTCACAAATCGCTTCTGCGCAATGCTCTGAGATGGCAATGAAATCAAGCCGGCTTGATGTACCCCTTGAACTTGTGAAGGTGGAGTGTTGACTGGAGTGAAAGTTATCCCAGGTGGAAGGAACCAACAACTTGTACTCAGAGCATAACTCTCTGAAATGAGTACCAGCTAAGTCCTCCAAATCTGCACCGGCAGTTCCAATCTGCTCGGTGGTGACACTGCCCACTCTACAGTTCAAATCACCCATGAGAATACATGTAGCATCTTGTTGTTTGTTTCGACATACCTGCTCAAGCTCAGGCCACCATGCATTGACCTCTGCTTGTCCTCTGCCTTGCTGTGGAGCATATGCAGTGATGATTTCGCATACCATGCCACCAAAATGACAACGTACGGCCATGATCCGAGATGTTGCAAACCAGACACACGTGTCATGATTGACATCGAAATCACAATGCATATCACGTCTGATGGCCTCATGGTTGAACCACAGCTCAACCCCTCCAATCCCTGCATCAGCAGCTGAAATCAAGCAAGTGAACGGTCCATGTGTGGCCATACGTGAGTGTCGAGCACGTCCTTCTTGAATGGCAATGCAATGTAGTGTTCGCTCTTCAAACTGATGCATGAGCTCATTTGCCTTGCAAGTGACCCATGCTCCCGGCTGCAACACATCCTGTTCCAGAGTGCCAACATTGGCTGTTGCACATCGAAAAATACTTTTCCGCAATGTCTGACTCGGCAAATGTCTTTGACTTTGCAATGTATGATCAATGTGTCCTCGTTCAGCATTGGGTTGGCAGTTTTCCAGAATGACTGCTAAATCAGGTAATTCTGCTGTGGGACGTATGAGAAGCCAGGCCCATTCTACCAATGGGTGTGCCATCAACTCCTTGCTCTTCCAACGAAAAGGTGTCGTCACTGTCCATCCCAACCGAACACTTTTGGCTAGAGAGTCAGCCATTTCATTCCAGGGTTGCCCACAGTGAGCATGTGTATGAAGCCCTTTCAGGGCATGTGTGGATCGTTGAGCCAAGTGCACCAGAATTCGTGCTGCTTTTTGCCTGGTTGACAAACTTTCATCTTGCTGAATCACCGCAGCTTGTCCAGTTGAACCTTGTCCAACAGCTTGTGCATCGTAATGCAGGTGAACTTCCGTTCCCTCCAAAAGCTTTCTGGTCAGAATAAATTCTGCCGCAGCTGCCAATGCCGTGGCCTCAGCATCCTGTGATGTGGCTTCAACTGTTCCAATTTCAGAGTCAACCCATCCAGCTGTAAAACCAACCCTCCAGAAATGAGGCCCAGTAATCGTTCTCTGTTCACAAACAACAGTGAATGACCAAGCGGCATCTCCTCTTTTGCAAGATCCATCCGTGAAGATATGGAAACAACTATGGGCAAATGGCCATCGTGCCTCTCCTTGTTTTGTCACTTCACATGCACAACGTGCAAATGGGTGAAGTTCTGGTATCAACGTGAAGTCATAATTCAACACATGTGCATTTCACTGACACAACTGAGACAATGCATCCCTCAGACTATCAATCTCTGGCTGGGTTTTTGATTGAATCAAATGTCTTGTCACGGTTGCTGGATGCACACTGTTGGAAGAAATGGTGACACCCAGAGAATCAACAGGATCCATGTTACCCCTGCTGCATTCTCGAAAAACGGGTTCTGAATGATGACCACAACATCCTACATCTGTCCAGTCGTCATCACGGAGATGACTCCAAATGGGAATTGCAGTGCCACAATCATCGCTGAAAGCTGTTGCGTGACACGTCCACTCATGTTCATCGAGCCATGCCTGAATTTGGCAAGCATGCTTTCGTACATCTTCCAGAGAGGATGTAGCAAAATGTTTCTGATTGTGATCTGACTTCCGTTTTTCAAAGCGTCCATCACCATTGTCAGGCTGAAGAAATGGTGGATCGATTGTATCAGTCCCTTGGGAGTCAAGAGGATCCATGTTAGCCCTCAATCCCTCCCGTAAGAGGGACACATCAAAAGATTTCACATCATGACTGTCATCAACTTCAGAAATGTCCTGAAGTTCTATGGGATCCGAGTTATCCCCATAGCAACTTCGCAAAGTGGACCTGGAATTGGCAGTCTCAGAAGTTGTCACATCTGTCATGGATTGTTGGGTTCGGATCTGAAGGAAGGATGTGTGTTCCGGCTCGAGTGCAAAATGATTTTGAGTGGATCCCATCAACAATGTGAGCGCAAAGCGCTGGTCCCAAACCATGAACCTTGCTTTCAGTAGATCTCCTGATCTCCACTCTCTTCTGATGTCCAGGAGACGCGTGCCATCTAAGGAAAGATGAGGATATACATTCTGCTCTCGTCCATATTGAAACCAGAAGGGCCATCCTGTGAGACATTGTACCACGGCCACGCTGGCCTCACCAGCAGGCACGGAGATCGCCCAAAGCTCATCAGCCCCTTGCGTCTCCCGAATGGTCTGGTCGACTGGGATGATCTGTTGTCTCACTAGAATCGGTGTGCCATGTTCAAGTCCATACTTGACAATGAAGTGAAAGACTGGAGTTTCACGTTCCAACATCTCAGCTGTCATAGCCGAAACAAAAAAGATGTTGACATTCTCATCACCAAAAGGCCATATGGCTTGAAATTCACCGATCCAGTCCAAATCAAACAGATAATCGATTGGAATAATGACGACTCGATGACCCAGAGGCGTATTTTCTGGAGAAACACCATGGAGCCAACACACCAAGTTGGGGTGTGTGTCATCATCTTGATTGTCAGAGTGAGCAATGGCCTGCAGGAAAAACTGTTCAACATTGATCACAGTTTGCTCTGCTTCATCCAATTGTGAAAAGGTGTTTCCAATCCATGTTCGGCACAAAGTGCCATGCTCAAACTCATAAAAACGTCTTTTCTCCATGTAAATGGTGCCCAGTCTAATTCTGCAAATCCGTAGTGCAAAAGGAAGACAATGGGTGTGAAGTGACAATTGAGCCATGATCTCTCTGTCTGACGCTTCACTTGTCAATCGAGCTCCATATGGTCTTCGTCTGATTTGAACTTCACCTTCAGATTGTTCAACGACCAATACGTGCCGAATTGTGTTGTCCATAGATTCAGGAAGATCGACCACCACTAAAAGGGCAATGACTCTGCTGCCGATTTGATCGAGAGGCTGCGGGTGCACATTGTAGACAATGAGATCGCCATATGCAGCATGGTCAGCCCATGTCTGGAGGATGTTGTCTCTCAGCTCTTCCAAGTCATGTGGCTGAAATTGGACATCACGTCTTCCCAAATCAACAAGACCAAGGCCAAAAGTCGCCGCAATCCATGGTGTCTCATCTTCCTCTTCTAAAGACATCAATTGTTCAATCTCATCTTGTATGAATCCTTGGTGGTCTTGTGCAAATTGAATTGTTGGAAGCACCAGATCATCTTGTTCTGCTTCCAACTCCAAAGGCTCTCCCAAGCCATCATTCTCCCAAGGATACGGATTGTCCACATCAAACTGATGTAAATGCGGTATCCCAGAAACGAAACTTGTCTCATCCAAATCAATGCTCTCAGCTATAGATGTTGGAGAGTCATGTCCATGTCGTTCCCAGGAATGGGGAAGATCCGAAAGAATTGATTCGTCATCAGGTAGGTCGGTTGATGAGTCCCCTTGTGAAGATATCTCATCTTCTTCACTTGTGTCATCTGATGGAATGACACGTGCATCGCCTACTATCAATGCTGCCATTTCAGCTTGCAAAATCTCCGGTCCATCTTGGAGCACTTCATTATCATCCTGAAAAGCCTTGACAAAGCACATGATGGAGGCGCCATTGCAAGCTTCTGGATGCTGTGCTTCCCGAAAGAAAGCTTCAACAGTACATCCCTCATTGTACAGAACAGCTCTCATTCGTCTCAGGACTGGTAGGTTTTGGCCAAAATATAAAGCAGCTTTTTGCCCGATGTATTCACCCTGAATCAGGACCACATGTGCCACTGTTGTGGGTCCTGAAGGCGGCTTGGGTCGTACAATGAAAAATGAGACCACATCCCCATTGTCCAAATCAAACCATGCACTGCGACAATCATCAATGACTTGCTTCACAGTCATGCCTTCATGCAAAGTGATGTCTCTTGGACGCATCGAGATCTGAAACCGCCCTTTGGCCAGAAACCATGTCGTGACCTTGCGTCTGAAACCATCATGTTGACGAGCCATGGTTAAAACTGCATGCAGCTCTTGCAATCCCTCGTTCCGTGGATGCTCATTGGCTGGGCACACATCGACACGCCAAGCTGGACAATTCTCAGGATCATGGTCATATTTGGATATATCTTGTTCATGAGGATCAGTGGACTTTGGCATGGAGAAGGGACTGGCAATATGTTGAACATTCGTGACAGATATGTTACTTTCCACATCCAACACAGGCAAAGAGGAGGAAATTGACCTGTGATATCTCTCGAGGATGTTCACAATCTCGTCCCAATACGAAATCTGTCCATGCAAATGCCAAAAGTTGCGCAGCATATCAGGTGTTTGATCATCCAACACACAAAAACGGACTTCATCCTGACCGTGCGTGAGAATCACCTCTACATGCTCATCAAACGTCACCCTCTGTTTCCGTTCACCGTCCTGAACAACGATGCCATGTGCATCATGCTGATTATGCTGAAGAGCCTGAGTCAGAGAATCAGATTGGCTGACAAAGGCCGAGGCAGTGGAACTATGTGTGAGCACATCATCAGGTGAAACAAAGGCCGCAGGCAATCCTGATTGGCTACATAGTGCATCACTGGCTTTCGACTGAGATTTGATTCTGAATGGTACAGCTTCACTACTATCAGCCAGAGCAAGAAATGAAGCATGTCCGTTTAGGTCTGTTTGTGAAGAGGCTCCAACTGAAAACCAGGGCTCATACTCTTCATCAAGATCGAAAAATTCGGTGTTCGTAAAAGAGAAGCATTTCGATTCATTTTGAGTGATGGAAACATCATGGCTGAGACGAAAAGAAGCAGCTGCATCGTCTCTACCAATGTTTCTGTCATGGTTGTCATTTTGTTCATTCTGATCATGAAATTGCCAAGACCACATGTCTTCCCATCCTGAAAAATCACTCTTCAAATGAGAACTCTGACACTCACTCAGAACAATGGAATCAATGTTGCAATCAATGTCAGAGTCATTCCTTCCAGAATGGGCATTTGTCACGTCAACCCGAGCATCTTGATCAACACCATGAAGGGGCTTGTCGTGAGATTCTCGTGCGTCCCTTTGGCAAGAAACACAATCATCATTACTTGGGAACATTTCGAATGCAGCCTGAGGCAAGGTGAGATCCGAGTTACCCTCACCACTACCTCGTAAAATTGGCTGTTCAATTCTTTCACATTGGTTGTAGTCATGAACAACATGGGTGTCTTTGCACCACGTCCACTGTTCATTGTCAAAATCATCCAATGTCTTCTGAAGAGCACATGACAAATCAAATTCATTGGCCACTTGCGCAAGTGCACCTTGATCGATTTCATACACTTGTTTGTTTGCGGTCATCAGAATTTGATCGTCTGCATGATCATGATGAGACTCGAAGGAATGGCCCTGTGTCGAATTGAGAGTCATGTCATGATCATATCCACATGTTTCGCCAGCATGAAAAGGAGGCTGATCATTCTGCTGAGCGTTGACATAGTCATCTGTCGAAAATGCACACCCTACATCCGACAGAGTCCATGGAAAAGAAGACTCCAGAAAATAAGACAAATCATCTCCTGGTGTCAAAGACTGATGCAACACCCTTGCAGAAAAACTCATTTCTTCGGTTCTTTCTCCTTGGCTTTCTGTTCGTCTGGCTTGGTTTTGAGATGACTTTTTGCCACCCCTGTTGGTGAGGCTGCTGATCTGAATGGTTTCAATGCCGATCCTTTCGGAGAAGCTTTCTTCACTTCCCCCTCTACATTGTCCTCCATCACGGCCTCCTCCATTGGTGAATCTGTCAGATCGATCTCGTTCACTTGTGCACCTTCTTGCAAAACCTCTTGCATCTCTGCCAGATGAGCTGCAACATCCGGTGGGTCTGCAAACTGGGGCTCTTCCAACGGCTGATCGATCAAGGAACGTGACGCCATTGAGATCTCCTCTCTCGCCACCTTCGATTCCTCCAGCTTCGCATTGTACTGCTCCATCATGTCCTGTCTGCATTGTTGGTACATCAATGCGTGCTGGCGCACTTTGTCGAGGGTCTTGGTCATAAAGCTGTTCCACTCTCCATCGAGGTTGTGGATCTTTTTGGCACATGCCGTGACCTGTCCCTTCAGCTTGTGAAGTCGATTCAACTGCCCATGGGAAAGGACCCTTGCTGAAGACATCTTTTGTTCCTTGTGGACAAGCTGTTGCATTTGTGACTGCATTTGCTGAGTCAGCTGCATACCAGCCTCTTGTAATCCACGTAGGTGTTGCAAAACCTTGATCTCCTCTGCAGACATGCCCTCTTCCACCTGCATTTTCAAATGCGGATGTTGCGCAGGGACCACATCTTGCGGCTGCTGTGGCATTTCCCCTTCTCGCTGAGTCCCCTCTCTGTAGGTCGAACTTCGCACCGGAGTAGCTGGAATCCATGGGACATTGGATGGAAACATCTGCATACTCTCTGATGGACCTTCGTCCTGGGCCTCTGTTTGTTTGGCATATCGTTGAGATTTGGATTTGCTTCTGCTTCTTGACTTGCGGGTTGACTGGTACCACACCTGGCTCCAGTGACTGTTGCAAGTCCTGCAGTGAGACAACTGCTGGCTGTTCTGAACTTCGCATTGACTGCACATCCATGTCATGGCAGCTATATGACGGAGGGGAGCGGCTATCTCCTTGATATTCCAGGAATGGTGCTTCTGGAGTGGTCCAAGCAGCCGCTTTATAGTCTTCCTCCGCCTCTTCCCCACCGACTGAACAGAGATCCACTTGAGTTTGTCCCGCACAAACCTCCTCCGATGCCGCGCACGTCTGTGCCAAGCAGGTTCTCTCAGTCGATTGGAAGATGCCACGATGTAGTGCAAGAAGTCCAAATAGCCAGAAAAAGTCGAGGCACCGGAAACCCATCAACCGGCTACCCCTAAGGTTAGAACTGACACATGTGCAGGGGGGCCACTCCTACACACATGCAGAGCCCAGACCTTACTGGTTAATATATATATATATATATACATCACAACATAACATAACATGTGCAATGTAACACACGTCTTTCCAAAGCTGGAGCAATCTTGAATCACTGTGGGAATCAGTAAACAATTCCAAAACTACCAGCCTGAACTTGCAATCATGCGACGAATCCTAGGCCAACAAGGGCCGATAGATCTTTTCAAATTTATTTTTGGCCAGAACTAGTGAAGACTTCAGCTGCGACCCCAAAAGACCACGCAGTTGGTAGTTTAGTAAATCTTATGCTTCTTTTTCCATTCTGATCCAGCATGAACAATCCCAATTGACTGACTTTTGGAGGAATACACCACAGTTGGGTTTTCAGCAAAAAACGACACCTTTCGTCTTGGTTGAGACTTTTTTCCATGCTAGGCGTCAGCATACACAGCGCAACCAGCGGTTTGTGGCAAAGGGATGTGGGATACAAACAAATATTGACAATTCTTTAAGTGTAAACCAATATTGAAATTGATGTGGTCGATGTGGGATATGAAAACAGACTGAAACAGTCCTAAACAGGACCTGAAATTGCCGAGGGTCTTTGGTCTGCAGGGGTTGGGGTTCTCTGCAGGTCTTGCGGTGTGAAGCGTTCACAAGGACAAATCCACAAAGCCACAAATCTAAAATGGAACCCCGAAATGGACCATTTTCCCCAAACATCTTTGGGCTCAAGTCAGTTCAGAGGTGGCAGATGAGTTCCAGCATGTTCCACATCCCCCCTTATCTGGTGCGATGGATACCGGACCGCAATACTGCTTGGATGATCCATGCAGCATTCCTCCCGAAATCCGGGCATTCACAATGACACCAGACCTGCCTGTCTGTCTCTTTTTTTTCCCCTCTCTCTCTATGTATACAAGTAGTTATAGGTAAGATATGTACATATGAAATACCAATGAATAGCAGCTTCGCAACAATTGCAAGCACCCAGTTCGTGGATTTTTTTTGTAGCCTGTACATTTTGGTGGAGTGCAAAGGAGAAGCAAATTAAGTACAGTTGCAACATCGATCAACGATTCGTCCTCATCGCGTCAACCAGTATCTTAAGCTACATGTCCTGATTGTAGTGATCCGTCGATTTCAATTCAGCTTACCCTTGATAGACACTTGCATGGGTGGAGCAGCCCCAGAAGTGACAGCAACACGTAGGGAGAACCCGAACCTTGGCATTGAACTGGCCCAAAAAAAATGAAGACTCGGGTTTCGAGACTACGTCCACTTGATTCCCTACGTCTGGCTAAGGTCATGGTGAGTTTTGGTGTCGCAACCTCTGAGAAGTGACATTTTGGGCTTTATTTTTGAACCACAAGAAATAGGGAGTCAAACATCCTGCTGCACCGCATCAACCCCCTGAGACCACCTTTACAACCAGAAGCTATTCCATGGCCATTGCTATGGGGAATTATTACCCTGCTACCTTGGCAAATCTTTTTCAATTGCCACGAGTGGTTTAGCATCCTCGAATTGACCAAATTGACGAGTGCTCACTGTGAATGGATGTGGGCTCAGACCCTTGAAACTATGAAACTGAAACAGGCATGGGCCGGGATGATCCTGAAGTTTGGATGAAACAGCCGTTTGGAAGTGAAAAATGCTGACCTGATCTTTCGCCAGAAATTTCCTCAAATTTCCACTTCCGTGGCTGTTTCTTTCGATATTCTGACATATCCTGACCATCGCATGAAGCAATTTGAAGCAATTTGAAGCTTCAGGATTCATCCCACGGGATCCCGATGATTCGGGCTCGCCATATCTCGCCATGCTCCATGCGGAACCAAATTGTACTAAGCACCTGGTGGAACGTGGGCCACTTTGGCCAAGGCCGATACGAATGCAATTTGCAAGCAGAATTCCTCAGGATGTTTGTTGGATTGCTGGATGTTTGGTCATGTTTGGTCATGTTTGGTCATGTTTGGTCATGTTTGGTCATGTTTGGTCATTTTGTGGTGATTCTAGTTGGGTTTGGAAGGTTTGGAATAGGCTACCGGCGGCCACCGGCGGCTACCGGATCTGTCATTCGAAAAATCGGCCACTCTTCGTCTCGTAAAGCGCTGGTGGCGCCCAAGAGGTCAGGACAAACTCAGAAATTGGGATTCCAAAAAAACATCCAAAAACCATGAGGTGGGCAGGTGGGGGCCCCGGTAGGGGTCATATATAGGTCAGGTCATAAGTGAATATTAGTCATGGACTACCACGGAAATTTCATAATCGATTAGTACAAAAAAGATTGCAACCATTTGTCAGGCATTTGTGGCCTTCAATTTTGAAGTGAAGGGCTTTTCAGAAGCACGGCTTTGGTCCCCTAAGTGGAATCAGTGCATCAAACTCAGTGATTCTGAGATCTCGGCAACCCAAATCCAGCACAAAGCTGCCCAACCAGTATTACATTTTTGTCGCTGATGCATTGACTAATTTTTACCACATTAAAACACTCTGAGCAAACGTGAAACAGTTGACAAGTGGGGTGGAAAGGACCCAAATTAGACCGCAGGGACTGCGAGTAAGGCTTAATAAAATCCCAAATGCTTTGCAAAACAAAAGTGACCTCTTGCGTCACCGCAACACGTTGCGTTTCTCAGTCCCCTTTTTGGGAGGGAGATGACAGAGCAACCGGAGCAACGGTTCGCAGTGTGCAATGGAAAACATCTGTCGGGAAACGAACACACGTGATCATCGTGATCGGTATTGATCAGTTGGATTCTCAGAAGTTCTTTGTAATTATTTCAACTCCTTATGAGACGAAACCCTGGTTGATGAATTAAACTATCTTACACTCTGCAAATAGTGAGAATCTGCTATTCACATGGTACTTCCGCCATAAACAGCGGACGGGCTTATTCATCCGGGGCTTAAGATGATGTAGTATAACCGACAATGACCGAGGCCTTGGGTGGAAAGTAAGAAATCAAACTGCACCACGGCCTTTGGAAATGATGGAAACATGATGATATGATCAATGCAAATTGGGGGATACCTCCCACAATCCACAGACCTTGGTGCTGACGTCAACAAAATTGGTACGTAATCGAGCTTGATCGAGGTGATGGAATCATGCAGTGAATGCAGTTCATGGAGGTTCCGACAGTATGCAGTGCGTTGGTTCCTTTGGTTCCGATTGGTTCTGGATTTCTTGAGAGGAAGCTCTGTAGCACAATGTGTACGACGTACGACGTGCTCGTAGACGTGATCCCTGTGCTGTGATCCCTGTGCTGTGATCCCTGTACTGTGTTGAACAGATGGAGTCTCCATGCGGATTGAGATCCACACAGTTCAGAACTTCCAAGGGTGTTCAGTTGCTTCTGTGCCCATTCAACTCCCCCGAAGTTTGAAGCGTTGCTGATGTTTTGCATGGTTTTTCATGGCGATCTTTGTTTCTTGGATGAATTGCGGCCACATGAAAGGTGTCAAAGGTGTTTTCCATCCAAGTAAGTCCACTGCGCGAAAGATCTCTCCCAAAGGGACTACACCAGGTAGCACATGCAGATCTCCCAATCAGTTTCTGGGCTTGATCTTCAGATATCTTCAGGCCAATGATGGAACAACCCAAGTGGACATACGAACTGCACCGATCACCATGACCATCATCACGTTGCACAATCTTGGCTGACCGGTAACCTGAGTAGATTCCAACATAAAGAATTTCATATGGATCATGCAGAATCATAATGATCATGCAGGATCATACATGATCATCCGATCATAGAATATCTGAAAACAGCGCTTGAATTACCGTTGCTTTTTCAACAAGACTGTCGGTCACTTCATTCAAAGTTCATCCTGGTTTCACCCCGAAGATGGCGTGGTTTCACTGGGTGGTCAAAAAGCTTCGATGGACCTCAACATGGTGAGCTTGGTAGCCAAAACAGAGCTGGTGCATGATTTCAATGACTTGCCTTCTTCAAATCTTACTGAGCTTTCTTTGAGACCTTTTTCTTTTTAATCTCTTTTGGCCGAAACTTGAATGGAGATCGGGCGCCTGCGCAAATCACAGGAACCAAGTTCGATGTATTCCAGTCGCTCTGCTCGAGCAATGAAACCCGCTGGAGAAGAACGACTTCGTGACCCATCGCAAAGTAATGCAAGGCTCCCCAAATGAGGACCGCTTCAATTCCAAACGATTTCCCTCGTCCATTACTGTAAAGTCCTCAAATTTCACGGGACACTTTTCTCTTACCGATGGGTCAACAAGCTGGAAACTCCGTTTGAATTACTCAGTGGAGGATTCAAATGCCAACAGGAGGCAAGCACTGCCACAACGCGAAACTTCCGTAGAAACACAGATTTCGACGTCAACAACACGTGGGCTTCTAAATGACAATGTTGGGAATACGCCAAAATCCACTGGGGGTGTATCATCATTGTCATTGATTTCCCCCAGTATATTATGGCCATGTGGTGTCTCCCACATTTTCTGACAGACCCTTTTGAATTGAACTCAACACTCGAACCACCACCCACGTTTTTGCTTCTTCTCGCGGCAAGCGTCACAGTGGGACGAGGTCAATCATCCAATTGGAAGGCTTCAGCAGCAAAAAATATGGCCATGGGACATTTTTAGCAGCCAAAATCTCAAATGGGAACACGACATACGTCATTTTGAAATGTTTTTTTAAAGCTTATACTAAATGGGCCAACTTTTTTTTGGGACAAAATATTTGGTCAACTGATTGCCGATTCATAGATGTAAACAGCCTGAAAACCTGGCTGTGGATTAAAACAACTCGAATTTTGACCTTTCCCAGTGCCGGGCGCCTGACCACGGCACTCCCTGGCAAGGACCCCACCAGATTGGCCAGCTGCTCCGGGCAGGACGGTGTCTCAATGAATCCCTGAAACTGGCAATTGTGATAGTAGAGTTTTTTGTTCCCAGAATAGGCTCACACATTGCTGACATCAGTCTTTCATCCAGGTCCATATTGGAGCACTTTAATGTAAAATCTGATGGATTGGTCTGCTGAAGGCAAGACTACCATGGACAAAAAAGGTCATCGCCACTGAATCAGTATTAAAACATGCCCAGCTGAAAATCTAACTACTGTCGCTTCCAGTTGGTTCGCCTTTGGTTCACGTGAAAATCAAAATGCCCAAGCGGCCAAACTGGCGAAGTGCTGAATTCGGTGTCTAGGCAACCGGGTCTTAGCCCATTTTGATCCCCCGAACTGCATCCCGTCTGACTGAAACTGGAGAGGCATGGCAGTTCAACCCACGATTCTCTGATGCTTGGGCCAGCTGATGTTTTCCCAAACTCCAGTGGCATTCACGTGTATATTATATATATATATACATACATTACATCACATTACATTACATCACACCAGGTCACCTCACATCACATCACATCGCATCACATCACACCACATACACACAACTTCTGTGTGTAATGTAAAGAAGTGCAAGGTAATGCAATCTAATCTAGTGCCATGCAATGCAACGAAATGCAATGAAATGTTGTGTAATGTGATGAATGTACATGAATGTAGTGTGTTGCAATGTAATGAATGTAATGCAGTGCAATGCAATTCAATGCAATGTAGTGTAGTGTGGCGTAGTGTAACGTCAGGTAGTGTAATGTATGTAATGCAATGTACTGCCGTGTAACGTAAAGTAATGTAAGGTATGTATGTTATTAATGTATGTATGCAATTCATGTACATATTATATGTGATAAATTTACGCATGTGCGTGCACACATGCAATACACTACGTAACGCTACACTACGTCAGGTCACCTTGCACTACATAATATAGATATCCACCTGTCTCCTCATGGCATCAGGCAGTGGCTTACTATAGTCTTATGTTTTTTATGGCCGCTACTTGGGTGAACTTTGGGTGAACTTGCACCTTATAGGGATGCCTTGGTGGATGCAATCGATTCCACGCCAGTTGCGGTTGTGCTGGTCCTGGACTGAGTGGGTGGGCAACTGCTGGAGCTCGACTTTCCTTGGATGGGATATGATGGGCTTGGGGATCTCATGGTCGTTGAACCACCTCCAATATGAAGGTCTCTTGGCATCATTCCAGGTAGGACTAAACATGGATTAAACATGGATACAACAACCCCCAAAAAGATGCCAAAAAGTAACATCCCACTAAAATTCTGATAACACATTTTTCCAAAATCTTTTTTGGAGTTAATATAAAATATATAAACCCTAAGTTTGTTGGTTGAAAAAACTATCTTAGCTTTTGACTTTACAGGTTCCTCGATGCCAAGATGCCACGTCGATGTCGGGGCTTGGGCGGTCGTAACTGGCGAGGCCCCAAAGTGTGCAGCCAGAACGATTCATTACCTCAAAAAAAACGAAAAAATCAGGAGGACATTCAAGGAGAAGCTAACAAGAGCAACCTTATTTTCCTAAGGATTCAAACAAAAGGGGAGAAAATCAGCAATATTACATACTTTTCCAGGAAACAATAAACTTCCGTGTTCCGCATCTTTGAAAAAGTCTCATAGCAAAGAAACCTCAGCAAGAAGTCTCACAGCAAAGAAGTCCCACAGCAAAGAAGTCTCACAGCAAAAAAATCTCACAGCAAAGAAGCCACTCAGCAAAGAAATCTCACAGCAAAGAAGTCACACAGAAAAGAAGTCTTGCAGCAGAGAAGTAACGCAGCAAAGAAACCTCACAGCAAAAAAGTCACACAGCAAAGAAGTCTTACGGCAAAGAACTCCCACAGCAAAGAAACCTCACAGCAAAAAAGTCACACAGCAAAGAAGTCTTACGGCAAAGAACTCCCACAGCAAAGAAACCTCACAGCAAAGAAGCCGCAGAGCACAAAGGTCTCACAGCAAAGAAGTCTCGCAGCAAAGAAGTCTCACAGCAAAGAAGCAATGCTTCCACCTTCACCTTTTGAAGGACGTCTCGCGCGAAAGCTTCGTTTTCACAGCTTCCACCTTCATTTTTTGAAGGACGTCTCGCACGAAAGCTTCGTTTTCACGTCTTCCACTTTTACTTTTTCAAGGACGTCTCGCACGAAAGCTTCGTTTTCACATCTTCCACTTTCACTTTTTGGAAAGTCTCGCCAAAAAGCGTCGTTTTCACATCTTCAGCTTTCAGTTTTTGGGAAGTCTCGCCAAAAAGTGTCGTTTTCACATCTTCAACTTTCAGTTTTTGAGAGAGGTCTCGCACGAAATGCGTTTTTGAAAGTTAGAGGATGCACGAAATTCCGTGTTTTGCATTGCCAAACGTGCCTCGGAAGATGGATGGGGAAGGTCTGCCGCACGACGGTTGCGAGACGGTCCGGGCTAGAGTCGGATCAGTCTTGGATCATTTTTGAACCGGCCCTGCATTGGAATTGGCAGTTCAGGCTTGCTCTGCGTCGCTGTTGCGCACGTAGCTCTATGGTCTTTTGCAACTTGCCGCCAACAAATCGCATTGGAATGGTTGCGCCAAAGTTGCAACGATGAGTTTCTGATGATTTTTCTCGTTTTTGGCGCTTTCCACTTTCCTCTCAAATTCATGTTTAAAAGTCTCACAATTGTACTTTTTGAGGCTTGGGCGCCGAGATGGACCAGGATTTGGGCCTGACAAGAGCTTAGATGATCCGAGAGTGAGCTGAGAAGAGCTGTGAAGATATGAGAAGAGCTGAGATGAGCCGGACAAGCTGAGATGGGATGAGTTGAGACGACCTGACATGATAGCAGCGGTGAAGAGCTGAGAATAGCTGAGTTGAGACGAGCTGCGTAGAATGGAGAAGATGAGAAGAGCTGAAAAGAGAAGAGTTCAGATGAGCTGAGAAGAGATGAGAAAAGCTCATATGACATGTGACGAGATGAGAACAGTCGTGATCAGCTGAGAAGAGCTGAGAAGAGCTGAGAAGAGAAGAGAGGACATGAGATGAGATGAGATGACATGAGATGAGATGGAATGACACAGACTGCGGTGGCAATGGGATGCAATGAGCAATTTCCAAGAGAAACTGCGACGCAATGAGATCACATGAAATGAGAAAATATTGAACATTCGAAAAGACATGGCACCCGAGTGACAAGTCAAGAGATTGTTACTGCGAAGCACAAAAAGCTTGCCCGCACCCTATAGGCACAGTCTTTGTTCCGCTCTATAGGCTATAAGCGTTTCAATTTTGAAACTTCCGGGCTTGCCCGGGTACTACTTGAAACTGATTGCGATTGATGACTTTTTTTTCTTCCACTTCCCAATTGATTAAGTAATCATCTTTTCTGACATCGGGCCAACGACAAGATGGGGATTTGACCGTCCTCGCCAAGGTGGAGATTCGAGGCAGCCAAGACCGGGGATAGATGAACTGCAAAGAGATAGAAGAATTTAGACCAGCAATATTAGAATCATAGCAAAGAATATATATATACATATATATACATATATATATATATATGTATATGATATAGACTAAGTATGGTTCCAGCATGTACTTGTACGTTTAGAATTATAAGATGCTATAAGCCAGTGAGAACATCTTGCCAGCTGGGGATTCTTCGGCTCGCCATCATTTCTGGGCCAGGTCATGTAGGACACCGCGCAATGATGATCTCTAAATTCCGGAGCGAATGGACATCCTACACAAAAAACAAGGTTGACAAGATTGACAAGATTGACAAGATGGATCACGATGACTGAGAAGATCTCATAAGATCTGACAAGATCTGATAAGATCTTATGAGTCTCTTTTCGGCTGTGTCTGGGAATAGGAACCCCTATTCAATTTGATGATCACCATTCTCCCAACCATTTGATGGCCGTAAATTGTGGGAAAAGATCCCCATCTTTGGACAAACGAAATGTAGCCAGGGAGGCCGTAGCCTATCTTGATCACCTTATCCTCAAGCTATGGATGCTATGTCACATTCAGATATTCTTGCGATCATTTGCTGGATATATCATGGTATATCATACGGATTCATATGGTATATCTTGTATACCGATATTCCAATTCACTGAAATCATCTTTGCACAACCCGTTGGTTCTACCCGAGATTTGCTGGTGATAACATGTGAAAAGCGCCAGTTATTGGCGCATCGGAGTTTTTGGGATTGGTCAAGGCACTTGCTGAAGAAACCAGGGGATCTTGTTCGACCTTGGCAAAGAACTCCTCGAAACCTATCGGGGGCGGGGTCCTGGAAGCGAAGTAGCAGGGTGGCGGAAGATGTAGCCTGAACTGCTGTTGGAACAGTCAAAAGCTTGCCATGTAATAGTTACAGTAAATCTCAACTTTGACTACCAAAGGATTCTTGTTGGGGGCTGATGCTGGTTTGCAGGGGTGAATGATTCTCCTAGCGTTACACCTGCAGTTCGCATTTCGATCTCTTGACGTTCATTCGATGGGTCACAACACCCAGAGCCATTTGTAGGATGTGTTACATGTTTACACGAGGTGCTACCACAATTTTTTCTTCCGTTTACCGCGCATTGATCGAGTTTGGGAATCATTGTCGAGCCAAAAGTTAGCCCCGTCCTTTGCAAGTTTGTTCCACGTTTGAAACGTGGAGACGATGGCGTACAAGCACACCTTGGAGACATTGGCAATTGGGACAGGAAGAACAGAGACATTTTTCTATGTGGAACTATCCAATTTTCTGGATAAATGATAGCACGTCACTGATCTGAAATAAGGCTCACAATCTTCCATTGGCCGGCCAAGGCCCCGCGTTTCTGAAATAAGGCTATTTGGAGTTACCCCAATCCTAACCATCATTCTAGTGACGTCGCAGTGAGGCCGGCATAATACGTTATAAGTTATTCAGATTTTTGTTCGTTTTACATCGTTTTACCCAATTCTTGTGGCTTTTGGCTCCAGGACCACAAAAATAATGGGGGAGGCAGCGAATTCTGGGCCAATCAAGTTGAGGAGGGACTTCAAGTTGATGGGATAGCGGATAGTATCTGTCAAGTAATTGGTGACCCCGAAATGGCAATCTATTTAGGGAACATGTAGCATGATATTTAAAGTGCTTCATTTTGTGGGTTTTCCATGGTTGTCCCAACATTTTCATATCCAAATGAGTAGTCCATCAGTGCTTCCACCGGGCCCTTTCTACAGCTGCAACCACTGCCATGAGCCCAGGCACCGTTCGAAGACTTGTAGAATGTCTTCTTGATTGCGCCCATAATGATACGCTGTTCTACCCCAATGGTCCTTCCTCAGGTTGATGATGTTGATGATGTTGATGTGAGGTGAAGGGAAGCACTCGGAGAAAACATGTCGTGACTTGGAGGTTTTCTGTGCAGGACACGAGTCAACGTTCTTTGTTCGAAATCATTGTGACCGGATTATGTCCTCAAAGTAGGACTTCCTCTGGCTCAAGTTGACAAGATCAAAAATCGCCAGTTGAATCCCTCGATGCAAAGCCAGGCAAACATTTTCCTTCGGATTAGGATTGGTTTATATTTGCAGGGGCGTGACCCAACATACCACGTGCTCCCCAGGCACTAGAACTGGGAGAACCAACAACGAGGCAAGAGGCATAGTTGGGTCTGCGCCAAACATCAAGAGTAGCTTTACCATCATGACGTTCTTCCTCAGCAAACGTGAGCTCTGATGCCAGGAGAATCAAAGCTGTGCAAACATTATCCAGAATTATGATGTTTGAAAGGAGAAGGCATGAGCACAAAGGCCAGGATTTGTCGGCATCACCAGCACATGGAAGGATTCCTCCATATTCCTGTGATTTCCTGTCAAACCAACAGTCCGGACAAAAAATCACGGTGATGTGGCACTGGTGTGGCCAAATTGTCCAAAAACATCCATCCACTTCCCAACGCATTGCCAGTACTAGATTCAATATCAAAAATTGCTTAGATTCTATGGTTCTATGTAGAAATATGTTCTATTGGACCCCAAGTTCCAGCTGAGAGTCTGCTTCACGGCTTCGTGAAGTGGAAAAGTGATAAAAAAGAAACCTTTCTGACTGTTCACCTGCAGGCTTGGTCGAGAGAATTTTGGGAAAATCACCAACATTTCCTGGTGAAAATCGCTTCACCATTAAGATAGTTGGAAAATCCACCATTTAGTTCGAGAATTTTCCCCTGAAACTGCCATTTCTCGGGAAATTCCCATTGCTATGTTTGATAACCGAAGGGTCACCCCTTCTAGACAAACCCATCTGAGTCATCTTCAGAGATGTCCCACGGCCTTTGCGAACTGATTCTGCTTCAAGAACATCAGAACCTGAAGCGCAAGCCACACTGGTGTAGAGATGTCTAGTCAGAGTCTAGTCTAGACTGAAGGCGCCATCCTTCTGAGATCCCTGATTTGAATGTCACACAGTTCAAGTGGTGACGACCCAGCCCATCACCAAAAGCTGCTGAGCCTTCAGCGAACTCTTGTCCAAACATAGCGATACACACACACACACAGATATATATATATATATATAACCACCTTTGAAAGTAGCCTAGTTGTTGTGACAGTGGGAACATGATCGTTTGCAAAACCCGCATTTTTGTAAGGAAAACATGTATCTCAGAAGTGGCTTTGGGGAAATCTATAGAACACACATGGAACAACCAAAAATTGGGAGTGATTTAGGGGTAAACCATGGTACCCTCTCGATCCCGGTTTTTGTATTTAGTTGGTTCAATCCCATTAATCCCATGATCACTATAGTCACTATGTCAATTTCATACAATTTTTCACTTCCATCAATCCATTGCCCTTCAATCACCTATGAATTTCTACGATCATGGCTGTGAGCTCATGCCCTGACCGCTGCCTGTGCTTGCCACTGCTTGACATTCCTCAGCAGTCAAAACAGCCACAAGCAAAATCGAGAAACTCCCTGGCTAGAGATCTGTCAATGCATTGGGGGCTGGTATCCAAATAGTTGGGTGTACGCCTATATCACCGTTTCCTATCTGCATCGCGTGAAATGGATGCAACTTGGACCCGCGGAATGACTGTCCCAGGCGAAGTAAAGTCATCCACTTTCAACTGGTGAAATGTACTGGTGGGTGACCCACGGTGGGTGCTGATCATATCCGTACTTTTGGATTAGTATGATTCAGTTGGGACAGTGCAGCTTGTTGCCACGGATGGCATACCAAGAATGTAGGAATATGAATCAATCATTACTTGCCAGTACAGGTTCCAGATGAAAACCGGATATACACTGTCAGAAGGGTATGGAACGGTATGGCGCTGGATAAAAGAAATATTTGTTTAATTCCGGCTGCATTGATAACCGAACGTTTCAGTTCCATTGAACCTTGACCGGAGGCCTCCAACGCGATCGTTCTTCTACGGAAATAGAGAGATCCTTACATTTCTATCAGCATATGAGCCACAGATACATTGTATCTAGTCAAGTAGACATAACTCCTGTTGGATGGTCACCCATAATTGAAGAGACTTCATCATAGGTAGGCTCTAGCACTCATCCTAAAGAGGCCGTCCAATGACTTGATCTTCCTGATTTTCGCTGTCTCAATACATTTTTGAACTTCAAAATCCAAGTGTGTATCCATCAGTTGGGGCAACCACCATGTTGAAACAACCCTGTATATCCCATTAACCCACACTCCAGTATTCAAACATGGCTAGCTTCCCATCTCTAGTGGTGAAGTCATTTAAAGATCCATGAAGTGTTCCATTGTCAGGTTTATTATCAAGTTGCCATTTGGGATTTTTTCATTATTGTCATCTAGAAATATCCTTTTGTCATCTATAGATGATCAAACCCTCTGAGAATTCAGGGCAAAATCCCCACATGCAATGGTTTATCATCATTTTCCTAATTGAAAAGGCTAGAAGTTGGGGAAAATCAATGTAAATCCCCAGATCTCAGGGCAACATCGATTTCGGCCAAGGCTCAAGCGATGCCTCGCCACAATGCGGTCCCGGTGCTTCGGGGAGCTCGCGCGGCCACCATATTCGGCGCTGCATCGGATGCTCTCCGTAAACCTTGTGATCGGATTGGCTTCAGGCAAAATATACAGGAAACCATCAGTTTTTTGGTCCCTAGTCCTGCAAATACAAGGGTTTCCTGTAAATTATCCCATCATCCAATTCCGGGACATGATGCAAGAAAAGTATGGAACTCAATAAAAATATACATTTATGAATATATGATATGATTCTTATTTTCAAGATATCTCTTAAAATTCTAGCACCTTTGAACATTTGGTATGCTGTATGCTGAACATTCACTCAGTTGATGGAAGAATAATGCAAGGAAACCACTTTGTATATTCGTTCCACGCCCTTGGCTTGGAAATCCTGATCTTTCAGGGGTATGGTATCCAATCTTGAGCTCCATCAAATCTAATCGCATGTAATGTGGTAAACCCCAAAAACAAACCTCCCATTTGGTGATGTTTCATACCACCCATTTCTGGCCAAATAGGGGTCGGTTTATTATTGGTTTCATATTATATGGATCTAAATACACAGCAGCAAATCTCCAAACCTTGGAGGTCTGAAAATATTGGGATATTCCAAAATCTCCGGGACAACTAATCAATTTCCCCCATGAATGTTTTCTTGGCCATCAATTTGGGCTAAATCCACCATTTCAAGAAAAACATTGGCGATAGATCTATATCATCTATCTGGATTAATTCTATCAATTCACCAATCTGTAATTTTCGGCCAGTTGGGAATGGTTCCCCAAATCCTGACCATAGTCTATGGTGATTTTTAAAGGCAGCCACATATTATATATATACATATGCAATCAGATTAATATACATTCAGATCAGCAATAATTATAAATATCTCCCTGTGATTGGCATCATATTCATATCTATATCATTTATATTATTCATTTCCAGCATTTAAATCAACTAATGGGTCTGAACATAGGGAACCCCTAAATCCACAGTTTCGTCATCATCTCTCCTTTGTAGAAATGATATTTTGGCCAATCCTTGGTCCATCCAATGGCCATCGCTTTGCGCTGTGGTGCAGAACAAGGCACTGAACCATGGAGCTCTGGTCCTGTTGAGGTCAGATACGTAGAGATTTTTTATATCACATGAGATAAATATACAAATATAAACACATAAATTAAACATATACACATATGTAGAGATATACATACAGACAAATATACATATATACATGCGTACATTACATTGCATTGCGTTGCATTGCATTACTTTACATTACATTACACTACATTGCATTCGGTCACTTTATGTTATCTTACATTACATACATATATACATATACATGGAGTAGATGTGGCAAACAAAACCTTACTATATGTGTATCTGTATGTATACATATACATATATACTCTGAATAATATTCATGTATATTTATGCAGAGTCTAAGCGTGTGTATGCATATTATACGTATATATATATATATACACATAATATTATAATATATATATATATATTTTTGGTAACCCCCAAAACCCACCCTTTTGGTACATGTAGTGCTACTTGCATTTTTGCAAATATATACATACATACGCACATTTGTGTCACAATGCATTTGATAGAGGTCAGAATATACTTTATATATTACATGATAGAAAAATCACGTAGGATTGTAGGATTATAGGATAACGGTAGGGATAGATATCAAAGGAAGTGGCTATTTGCGACGGTTGCTATGGAAACGGGCCCAACGTTGCCGAATTAGTCGATCAGTTGATTCAGTTGATTGGGATTGCCATCCCGTGAAGAAATCACTGTTTGAAACCAGAAACCAATTAGAAAACCATCTGAAGTTTCGGATCTGTTTAAAAAAATGTTGCCAAGTTGACCAGATCCATAATAATAAACCTACACACTTCAAACCCACACTGCGTTACACTCATGGTGTCTTCTTGAGGGGTACTTGCGTTTCTCCAAAAATGGGTTGTATCCCAAATTCACTCGGTAATCATCATCTTTGCCAAAGAATAACTTTTTCTTGGGGGATACCTTGTTTTCAGACGTATTTGGGTTGTCTGAAAACAAGATATCCCTTAATCAACTAACGAACCATCATTTTCCCTCTTAAAATGGGCATTTGTAGAATATACTTTCTGGTAATCAAACGTGGCCATGGGAAAATGCCTATAAATGGGAGGTTTCGAGCTGGGAACATCATTGAGACCAGTTCGGCCAGCACCTCGTCTTCCAGGCTAAGACTTGTGGACATGGCGACGTCCTGGGCGGAAGTGGTGGAAAATCACAGTAGATATGGACCATTCAATGGGAAATCGTCTAAAAAGGGGATACAGATGAATATTGTGGATAACTATGGATAACTATGTATATAAATATCCATTTGGGTACAGGTCGAGTCATTTGGGTACCTGTTTGGACTCAGAGTTTATTGGTCACTTCTAATAGCAAACCATCAATTTTTGGGGGTCGATAATCTTGACACCCACGTGGGAAAAGACATGCGAAGAATAGGGATATCATCACCCAAAGATCCGCTTTGATTTACGTGAGACTCCAAATAAGTTGACAGGGATTAGGAATGAAAGATATTCATGTTTTGTCTAATGAAGTACTCCAAAAGCCCATGGGTGGTGATCATCCCCAGTAAAGTCGGGATAAATAAATTGGGAATAATTGGGAAAGACCATTTTTTGGCAAAACCATCTAAGTAGTGGGCAGTCGCTTGCGAAAGAACTTCCCACCAGCCAGTGAACTGAACATCCCCAGAAATCAGCATCAGTACCCTCCAGTAGACTATATAGCTATGAAAATCCATGGGATTCCCTCGGAAATGATCTACAAATGGTGGATTTTCCATATCAATGTCAGTTTACTGGAGGGTAGACTCTGTGTGCGGGATGGATCATTCAACCTGAGATTACAAGTTGGGTTGACACAAGACACAAAGAGTCTCTTGGTTTCAATCTTCCTGGAAGAGGATTGGTCACTTAAAATAGATCACTTGGGGATGGCTTTTACAAACATGTATAAGACCTTTAGGTTCATGGTTTAAGGTAGGAAATGGGGACTTGCAGCATGCGGACCAGGGGTTTTAGTTTGGACACGTGTGTTTATAGTGTACTCAACATGTTGTCACCATGCAAACTGACATCTTTCGGGTTATGATTCCGAACCCTTTGAACGCTCTTCAACAGAAACCAGCGCTAAGCGATCCAAAAAGCAGTCCTAAACGACAGGCTTCCTGGAACTATTGGATGTTTGAAACCACCAAGCAGGCAGCTTTTAACTAATAGCGTTTGATGTGTGTCGATCACACACGAGCTACAAAAATCGTCTTGTTTTTCAAAAAGGAACCCAATACTGAGATTCAATACTGTCAAACCAAGTGCATGTTTCTTAAACTTTTGCCCCTTTGATTTGGTCTTGCAACTTATCCAGAGACAGCCACCTGTCTTTCTGTAACAACAACTCACTAACGGAGGAGTTGTTGGCTGGTAAGTCGCTTCACTTTCCAACGGGGAAAAACAATCTTTTGTGATTGGAGCTGAGAAAGTCAACATGATGCCATTTTCATGCATAATAAACACTCAAACCAAAAGCCAATGGCATTCATTATATCCTCACTATACATCATTATACCCTAATGATCCTAATTCAATTGTGGTTGAACTGGTTAAAGCCTCATTGGATCATCACCCCATTGCCATCGCCTCCACTTGAGTGGTGGCGTATCCGAATATGTCCTGGAGTTTCAGCATGGATCAATGTGGATTTGTTCGAAATCATTATTTAGCTCTCAAAAAGACACAGTTCTGTGAAGTTGGGATTCACCAACCAATCCTATGCAAAGCCGGCATCCTTTTTGAGGAGCAAATAACCATAGTGGATTTCTGCAAACTGCTGAGGGTCGAAAGTCTTTGAGTTGTCCCCCCACTTCGATTGGTCATTGTTTGCTGATCCAAAGTTGGCCTTTCTGGGGGTGGCTCTCCACAAACCTGAATTCAGAATTCAGGCCACTTTGACGAGGCTCGTATTATACTTTGCCAAAAACCGTTTTCAAACTTCAGAGGTTTTGAGAGTAAATCTCCGTGTGGCTGATCAGCTACTTACATTTCTATTCGGTATTGCTGGTAATACTTGTTGGGAATTGCCCTCTTATGACTACTGTACTTGTGATGGGTGGTTGCACACCTTCGCTGATAAGATATCCACTGTTGCTGTTGTTTTGGCCCCTATCAATTGCCAGCCACAGAGAATGTACTTTTCCAACACCAGGGAATTTTTAGTGGTTACATCTCGGTCATTGGGAAACCTAACTGCCTGTATTGGGTTGTCTTGGGATTGAAAAACATACCTATAAAAGTGGATGGATGTGGATGGTTAAATACAAAACGACCGGTTTTTAGTGGTTTCATTGGTTTCCTCAAATCTAATTAATCGTTGCATCCATGTATTCTCCGTTCCTCCACGATTTTCCCATATTTTTGTGTAATATTTTCCCATGAAAAACCTGGGGTTGTCCCCACATCTCCGGGATTGTCCTTATCGCACTCCATCCAGCACTCAGGGCGATATTGATATCCTACGCCAGTGTTGGCGCTGGAGGAAGGGACGATCCGGGCCCCTTGAGCTCCAAAAACTGCGGAAACCCATTGGCAGGTGAAACAGCGCAAATCTCATGGGTTTGTTGTCGGGTCAAAGGTACCGGTACAAAATGGGATGGGCTTTATGGCTTTATGCCTTTATAACAAAAATGGACGAATACCTCCGGTCCCCCGGGTCGTAGATTTTGACCCATACCGGTCTAATTATGTATAGATAAGGGCACGATTGGCTTTCAACCCATGTATCCATGAACACAAGCTAAAGACACAGTAAGTACCATACAAAACTGTTTCTCCCGGATGCTATTGTGTGAGGATTTTTACGTTTTTTTTGTTATTCATTTTAGCGACGTCGTGATGTCTGGCTGATGATAGCTATAAACCAGTAGCACCGCAGTGGCACCGCACAAGACGGTGGCGGAAATTTTAAAGATAGGAAACCTATATAGGAGAGGATGGTTGTGGTGAATCATGGAAGGCAGAGCGAACCCATTGATGGATCGAAAAGTGGTTGAGGCGCTGAGTCTGAGTCTCTCTCTCTCTCTCTCTCTTCCATGTCTCTCCTTCTTCCATCTCTCTCTGTCTCCTTCTCTGTGTGTCTCCCTCTCTCTCTCTCTATCTACCTGCCTATCTATCTATCTATCTATCCATCTATCTATGTATCTACTTATCCATCCATCTATCTATTTCTTTATCTATCTGTTTTTCCTTCTATCTGTCTTTCTATCTATCTGTCTATCTATCTGCCTGTCTGTATATCTATCTATTCAATTTGGAAGTTGAAATCTGAAAAACGAAGCTTTTCTGCCAGATTACCTTCAAATTTGGAAGTTGAAAGCTGAAGAACGAAGCTTTTCTGCGAGGGTTCCTTCAAAGTTGGAAGTTGCCAATATCAAAAAGCGCAGCAATTCTGCGAGACTTCCTCAATTTTCGAAGTTGACAACATCAAAAAACGCAGCAATTCTGCGAGACTTCGAAGTTGACAACACCAAAAACGAAGCAATTCTGCGAGACTTCCTTCAACAATGGAAGGTTGAGTGCAGAGCTGACGGCCTCGTACCAATGTGTCTTGCGATCTTTCCACTCCATCTGTCTAAAATACTGTTTCTGCCACGAAAAAGTGAAGCTAGGTCATACAAAGTGCTGCACTTGTCACGCGAAATCATCCTAGCAAAGCTCAAGATCTGATGCTCCAAAATGCAACCCCTCTGAGGGAATCAGCCCCTGAGATGAAGATACCTCTTGTACTGCGCCCGTCACGCAAAATTGCATCTTTCCAGAATCTCTTCAAACGTCCGACGCCTGCCATCGTTTCTGCAACTGCTACAAAGTCCACAAGTTTAGCTCACTCTTGACGAGGTGCAGAATCCATTGCGCTTGCCATGAAAAATGACACTTGAACGCCCAAAAGTGGCCCGAACATGTGGTGTTTTTAACATCTTGACTTCGATTTGTGCTTCCCGCCACAATGGCGTGCACTTTTTGATCTCTCATGTCCCCAAATGGCTCTGCGCCCGCCGCTTTAGCCAGCCTACTCTTCGACCCTTCAGAGCCTCAAAACATTGGAAAAAACACAGTGTTTCGCGACTTTTCTACCTTTTCGCGCATGTTGATCTTCCTTCTTTTTCCTTGCTCTTCTCTGATCTTCTTTCTTCTGACGTTCTCTTCTCTGATCTTCTTTCTTCTGCCTTTCTCTTCTTTGCCTCTTCCCACCTCTGCTTTTCCATCTGTCCATATTGTCGGAAGTTTGACTCCTAAACTTCCTTCGATGATAATTATATGCCTCCAGGATAAAGACATCGTGGTTACACGGAGATGAACAACGTTTGATGGGGTCCAGCTAATTGGGGATGGGCATGTCAAAAAACATCTGAAAACTACAAGGAACCCGTGCTGCATCTATCACTTTGGAAGGATCTGCAAGGTGAAATGCTGCGGGCGATTACTCTGGACATCTTTGGAATCTGAAAGCTGGTGCGGTCGCCGGCCTCAAGTGCGACTCAATTTGCCCTTCACCTGTGGATTTTGCCCATCTGGTGATAAGGGCAGCGAGGGTGAAGCAAACTTTGGGGTCCTCTATCATCGTCCGGTCTTTAACTCTTTGGGCACCACAATTGAATTGTTAATGGCAGCTGGAAAATTCGTGACCGTCACAAGAAATCAGGGACTTGAATTCCAATGGCTCGCGGAATAGCCTGGAATGTTTACCCTGGTTTGGTTGTTAAACAAAGGGGTGTCGAAGTACATAAACCACCTCCTCAAATGGTGTTTGGAAACAAGAGACTCTCCCTAACGAACAGCTATGGGCCTGGAAGCCATCTCTCATTGAGATTGAAAGGACCATCTGCAGGGAATCATGATTTTTCCTAACAGAAATAGCCTGCACAATTTAGCCCTTAAACCAATCCAATGAATCTCACAGAAGGGAACCCACCCCAGGATGCCTCGTTAAGTTGCCTCTCCAGATTCGCCAGCATGCCCTGCAGTGATTCTGGGAATCCAATGGCTAACCCTTCATCTTTCTGATGTTGTGGGTTATTGGATATCAAAAACAATCATGGATCGTAACTTCATAACCCCACCCTTTCTGTGTCAATAGCCTCCAAGCATTCGAAAAGGGCTATTTGAACCGCATGCGAAAACAGAAGACTAGTAACTAGTAATGCTGGACAACACCATAAGAAGTACTTGATTTCTTTTTGCCAATGCCGCCCCCAAAAAGGACCTATTAATCCCTTGCGACGACATCCGACCCCGGATTCATGAGAATGGGAGAGATGGTGATTCCTCAACTGGGATCTCTGTCAGAATTTGAGGTTCGCCACAGGGCCACAGGTAAACAATACCGGCCTCCAGCTGTTCTCTGGACGATTCTCGCACTGGCGAAAGTCATGTGAGTGAGAGTCAAAGGGAGAAAGGTCATGGATATGAGGATATACAAGGATATGATAGGAGAACAATGAAAGTGCCTTTGAAATCAAGTGCCCGAGGAAGATCTACATGACAAGGTGGCGCAGAGTCAAAGTTGCTATGAGTGACACTGCAATGCCAGGAATGCCTTGCAGGTAGGCATAGGTTCAGTCCAGGCTTGTGCTTTCAACCCTTCACCAAATGCCCAGCAATACAGATCATCAAATGTAGGGTTGAACAACACATACTTGAAGCCACCAATCAAATATAGATATTGTCTTGTTATATCAAGTTATATGGCTTATACATGGTTATGACCACTACATCCCATTCATATCCTATGAAAACATCATATTTTTGATGGTTGCACTTATGGCCCATTTTTGATGGAGATGGTAGCCGATGGCCAGGGGAAAACCCACATTATCCCAAAAAACCAACAGTACCTATAGCCCATACTCATGAACACAAAATGGTTGTCTTTTACCAATATTTCCCAATAATGATCATGAAGGGTTAACGACCATAATGTAAGCCAACCACAGAACTCTGTAATTAGTTAAGAAGATAGTATCCAACAATCCAATTACATGATCCATTCACAATCCAAGATAGTATCCAGCAATCCAATAAGTCTACTGGTCAACTGGATCAACTGGTACCCTCCCGTAATCAAACCTTGCAACGGAAAATCCCTTGCAAATAGAGGTCTTAACAGGAAATTCAGCTATAAATAGACATTTTCCATTGCCATGTTTGATTGTCAAAGGGTAACACTCTTATGGCAAATCTATATACTTTCCATATTCTAAGGGCTCCAAGTCACCCAAGCCACCACATGCAGGCTGACCCTCAGAGCTGCCACCACCTTGAGCGAGGGAGAAACTGCTTCAACCAAGCAATCTGGGTCCAACGAAAAGAAAAACTTGAAGCAGCTATATATATATACTAACTTATATACATATATATACATTGATAGAAACACTATATTACATCATTGGGCCCAATAACATCCAATAACTATAGAATATCAAATGGATATTCTAGGTACTTATTAGCCAACCAGAAAAGACATACCTAATCGATTCCGCCAACATACATGCACATAAATGTGTAATCACATGCCCTATTGTGTAAGCCCCAAGATGCAAACTGAACGCTTTGAAGGTCCGAAATTTGGAGGTCTGAAGAGTTGGGACCTGTGATTTTGGATACCTCAAATTGCAAAAAAACACAAACGTCTTCCAAATTTCACCGAACATGGATGTGTGTGTGTGTGTATATATACGTATATATGTATACACATGTTTATATATATATAAATATATAACTAGTTGTATGGTTGGTAAAAACCAAGAATTGGAGGTTCTGATTTGGCTTATCACATGATCATGCGACCTTTTTTTCAAAGGATGGTCATCCTTCAACCTTATCAGATTTTCCCATAGTGTAGACAAACCTGGGCTCCACTGTCCACTGGTACCTAGCCGTGCAACGGTACATTCCTGCAAGTTCTCTTGGTGGAAACTGTTGGTGATATCCATCATATTCACAGGTTGTAATGTTCACCAATTTGATAGCTTTATCTAATCTGGGGATCATCCCCAGATGGATTTGAACAGGAATCATTGAAACCGCCAACCAGAAAATTGCTTGATCTCCCCATGTTCATTGCTTATATCCTCATTCCCCGATATTCTCAAGTGTTCATTCACCCCAATTTTTGATAGTTTACCACTCGTCATATCGATCATCATATCGATGGTTTACTCACCATCTTTGATTCTTTTTGATGGTTTACCACTCAGTTTTCATGGTTGACCACTGATTTTTCATGGTTGACCTACCATTTTTGATGGTTAAACCCACAGGATTCCTGGTTCACCCCGTTGAGTTTCATCCCATGACCCTCGACATCCGTTGACTCTGCCAAAGGGCCGAAGTCTCCGCCGCGGCCTGCCGCAAAGCTTGGTAATTTCAATGGATATCAATAGGGAACATTCCATTCATATCAACATTGATTAATATATATATATATATTTACATGTACGTATGTATGTATGGATGGATGGATGGATGGATGCATGCATGCATGTATGTATGCGGATATCATTTGTGTCCTGGATAACATGTTTTTTTTGCGAAAACACATGTTTTCTTGTATACGGCTGCTCCCAGTCGCCCCGTTCCCGGCAGCCGGGCCTTCGTCTTTGCCCTTGCCCTTGCCGTTGTAGGGTGCACCCTTGTGGCCCATAGTGACATTGTCACCTTGGCCATGGAAAGGAGATGGAGTGGGTAAAAAACTGTATGGAGAACATCCTGAAAAATGGACATACAATTTGGAGAAACGCACCTGCTCATTTTCAATGTCTTCATTTTTGTGACCCTGTGCCAAAGACGCAATTGCAGCTCAGCGACCCTTGCCATGGTAGCCACCCTTTGGGCTACCCTTGTCATAGCCTTTGTCGTAGCCCTTGTCATAACCTTTGTCGAAGCCCTTGTCGTAACCACCTTTCAACCGAAGGAACAGCTGGGGGAAATCCATGAGATGATCGATGTCAGGCAATGGTTCTCAGATGGTGATATAATCACGGTCACACATTGTTATATGGTGGTTTCCTGAAATAGGGCTACCTCCAAATCATCCAAAACTAGAGCGTTTTACTATTGAAACTTGCGATTTTTGGGATGTCCCATTTTAGGGAACCTCCATCTAGATATCTCACGGGGGACTACGAAAAAACTGTTGTCATAGCATGATCTGCCGAGGCTGCAATCTGCGAGTATGGTGGCCATTGTGACTTGACATTCGTCTGGTCTCCAAGGGCACACCGCCCAAGAGAGTGTCAAGCATAGGAGCTCAATCACAATAGCTGATGTCTTCCCCAAAACCAGATCAAACATAAGCAACAGCAACACCAACAGCAACAGCAGCATCCTAATGAACTGGGGACTGCCACCCCACTTGAAAGTCTGGGTGCAGCATGGCCTTTGTTTCGTGGCGGCACATTTGTCCAGGAATCCTTTCCTGCGGGCCAAACTGGTCCACCCTGAGAACCCAGCTGGCATTTCATTTATCCATATAGACTGATGTATTCTGTACTTCGACTTGCTCATTTTTTTTGCGTTTCCAAGTGCATTTTTTGATGAGGATGGCCCACATATGAGCAACCCAGCATCAATAGCATCCGGTTAAGTTCCCACCTGCACATACCTACAGTCCAAATGGAAGCGCAAACATCGTGAAATCATCATGTATGATCTTCCAGCTGACCATGTTAATGTTGGTTCACCAGTTAGAACATCATGAACCTGTGCCAATGGCTTGCACATGCTTACTTGGAAGGGTTCCATGTTTCCCTTTTGGTTGGAATAAGACGCACGATAAGGATTGGAACATATTGGAAATGACAAAAAACCGTTTGAAAACCAACTCGTAAAATCAAATCCTGATCCGTCGGTAATTTTTATCGCCTGAAGACGGAAGATGCGAGTGATGGCAAAACCCAGCAGTTTCAATCCCTGTTTTGCTGGTGGTTTCAACATCTTCGAATCCTTCTCTCAATTGTGAGCAATTACATGATAATATGTATTAATATGTATTGATATGTAATTAAAATCGTCAAATGGGGAAAAATCTGGATCAGCATGCCATCTTTTATGCATGGTAAATGGTTGACACATGTTGACACCGTTGACAACTCGCCTGGGCCACCTTTGTCGCCCTTGGCAAAGGGATCGCCCTTGGCACCTGTGATCAGCCAACCTCCTGAGAACCTCTTCGGAACTGGAAGATAACTTCAAGATAACCAACAGTGTGCACAGTGGTACATCAACACCATGCCACAACACGCAAAATCATGAGTGGCAGCTTGGAAAGTGCACCATCTGCAAATAGCAGCAACGGATTAGATTCATCCAATCGCAGGTGGTAACGAACCAAAGGTTGAGTTATGGCAGTGACTCTGGGTCAAAGTTGAGCTACCCCCAAAAGTCTACGAATTATACACAGGGTTCATACTTAAAACATGACCAACAATGAAAACATAACAGTTTTGACCCTTAGATATGTTGACCCAAAGCTGTTCGGGGAACAGGAGCCACAGGAGCCACAGGAGCCTGCGCCCTTTGGTGCACCCTTGGGCAACATCCTGCGCCCAGCCCAGCTCTGGCGACCGATGGTTTTGAAACATTCAGGATGAAACTGAGGATGTTTACACTTTTAAATATGGAAAATAAGGCGAAAACGACAGTTCACAAGGTAATTATGTTAATGGTATGTATATAAATTATTGTACATCCATGTAAGATGTAGTCAACGATATTGAAGATACCTGTAGTGTCTTTGTATTTCAGGAGCATTGGAACATATATAGGGCCAATTCAGGGACTCTTCACAAAAAAACATGGCATACAGACTGCACGTTGTAGATGGCACTGGCTCATGGGGACAGAATCTTGGGAATTAGGAGTTGTGTATCCTCACTAAGTAGCCAATAGATGTCCAGCCGATATCCTAGCTTCACAACCCATGGTGACTATAAATTTTGTTCTTGTTATACCGCTATACAGGAATGGGACAAAACATGACAAAACGTGTCAAAACCCTTTCGTAGTTCACATCAAAATAGCTGGAAAAAAGCTGGATGTTCATCCCCATATCCATATGTTTTAGTTTTAGTAATTTAATTATGGCACTTCATCGCCATGTATGTTTGCTGATTAAATTCCCATTTTTGGCACCTGGAGTCATCAGCCAGAACCAGGTAATCACAAGTCATCCAGTGATGAACCGCGACAGGGCATCCCCGCCGAGCTTCTGCATCGTGCTCGTGATATCTGGCGGTAGATAGTCGGAGTTGGGCTATATAAGTTCGATTCAACAAGATTCAACAAGATTCAACAACTAGACATCGAAGCGAGGTCCTGTATATAAATACCTACAGGGAAGAAGTTGGGCTGCGTCCATCAGGACATTCGGCGGTAGTTACAGGTCCTGCCGTGGACTCTAGTTGCAGGATGTGAAGTCCGGATGAGTCAGTAGATGACCATGGAATGACGAGTAGTTGATATTAGCTGACACCAATCTTGGCCATGAGATTTGGTCTCCTTGATAGCAACCCTTGATAACATGTCATGTTTGTTTGCCCTGGTGGCAACGAATTGATATGGATCCACTCCCCATCGACACTAGAACAAGAACAGTGTCACTAGCCAGCATAAGATTCTCAAGCCATAGTGTCACTGCAATGCTCCATAAGCTAGGCATAATTTAGACTTGGACTGTGCCACATTAGGGTATGTCGGTATGTCGTTGATGGTTTCAAGCTCCTGAAATCATTCCAGTGAGGATGGGAAATCCAAAATATCTGCACCGCTGCAGCCTTCGCATCATCATCACATGCGCCCTGGCGCAGAACTACCAAGGTGGTCATCCCAGGGACAGGATTTCCAAGGATCGATGGGTGGATCGATTGGTGAATCGATGGGTTTTGATATGGGCCCCTCCCAATGTATGATTCTCAAATCAAAGGAAAACTGACGGTTGATTATAAACGACTAGTTTTTTTGGGGCACCTTTATGTTTGGGCAACTCCGTATTTATATGAATCAAACAACACATGGGGATAGGCAGAACTGACATCTCTGACAGTGAAGATCTTGGCCCAAGATTTTAGGAGTGTGCGGAGTGCGTATTGGATGTAAAGCACTGGATCTCCAATTTAATGCCTTACTGAAGCAATTGACAGTTGTTGGACAACGATCTTCCCTGATCAATTGGATATCCAGCCAATTTAGGATCATTCCCCAAGAAGCCGATTTCCATGCCAAAGGTAGGCTATGGTAAGCTCCACCAGGGTTGAGACAGCAAACCAATTGCTGGTTTGTCACTGCTACGTGGTGCAGTTTCAGGTCATCCAGAAATCATCCAGAAATCATCCAGAAATCATCCAGAAGGGAAGACATATGAAGAAATTAGATTCAAAGTCTCAAGGATGACTCTGATCACCTAGCTGTGCTAGGTGGGTAGAATTCTATGTTTTAGCCCAACTTCGGGACCACTCAGGTGACCACTCCATCCATTCTCTGCCTATAAACTCCCATCAAGGGCCCTTTCAAGCGCATTGTCTGCTCCCTGACAGCGGTTAGCTGAGTAGCAAACGGTCTGTGGAAGCTGGACAACCAGAATCCGATGTGAGCTTTTTGTGTTCCGCCCGATATTCTCGCAGAAACCTTGAGATTTGTTGAGTCATTGACTTTTGAGACCAGGACCACGCCGCCACGCCTAGCTCCAGGTACGACTTCCCCGAAGTGAATGGCTGTGCTGGTGCTTTGCCGCACGTTCTGGGCAGTCCAAGGGCCGTCCAATTGCTGAACATCATCAAACTTTGTTATCATACTTTTCCAAGGACAGAAGTGGGCGAAACATGATCAACCTTCTCAAAACTCTCCCCAAGAAACACGTCCATAGACTCAGGAAGGGCTCTGCAAGACTGGAGTTTGATGTTTGCGTTCCCACGTCGGGTGTGTGGCTTCGTTTAATTGCCCACATAATAAAGTTGATTTCCATAGTTTCATCATCCTCGTTTTGCTCTGCCCAATTTTAATAGTCCCAATTTGCAGGATGCTTCAATTCATCAACTTAGGGCTCGGAATCCCGTTGAAGCAAAAGCATTGACAATCCTTTTGTAATCAGCTATCTCGGTTGATCCTCCAACAAATGCCTAATTCCCGATTCAATCGCCATCAAAACCCCATGCTCCCTGGTTTACTCCTCTCCCAAATAGAGGAAGAATGAAAAAAAATGAAACCACCAAGCAGCAACTGATCCCCCATTTGCAGCTCCAAATCCCCATGAAATCCCCATGAAATCCCCGTGCATATCCAAGGTGCCTTGACGATTTGTCCACCTGGACCGATCATGGCACTTACTTTCTCAGGAGGCAGCTGGCAGGTGATTTCGTACCTGGGAGATCTTTGAGATTCAGTAGATTCACCAACAAGACACTGGGTATATAACAATTAGTATCCATTGTAGGGGAGCTTACGAATGTCTATGGGATTTCATGGCTATATCACTTATACAAGCACTAATAGGGAAACAAACCACCTAGTCATCTGCCTGGTTCCAATTATCCTTCAACTGTCGAGGGCAGTCTCAACATATGGGATTTGACCGGAATTTATGGCAACAATGAGAGCACGATGAGAGCACGATGATATATCATTGATATCGTTGGAGTTGGGGGGTATCATATTGTTGGACAGACCCTAATGCTGCACTAATGCTTCTATATGCTTCTCTGGTTTCATCAAACGCGGCTCGCTGCAAAATATCGTAGACACAGTCGCCATCCACCTGAGGACTGTTGGCTTCAAACTGATCGCAGCCTAAACTGGCTGTGTTGCATCATCTTGCATCCTCGAAAATCACCTGAAACCAGCAGCATCCAGCAGCCAGATGTGATGAAATTCAATTCCCATTCGAATTACTGTTGTATCCATTTATATCCCCAAGACATAGATGAACAACTCTTCTCATGTGGTGGGCTTCCCAAAGCCAAGTTACCCATTTATCCCCCCGCAAAATCCATCCACTTCCCCAGTCCACTGGCGCACTCAAAGTCCACATTTGGGCCCAGTTGACCCAAGGCATCCTGCAACACCTGAGGCTTTGGAAGGCAGTGCCATGCGTTCACTTGTCATCTGGGCAGGCTTACCATACTGTATAGCCCTGTGGTACCCTTGAAATCAGAAAGTATAGCCCAGTGTAAAATCTCCATTTGACCAACTAACGTTGACTATGGGATATGTTATCACATGTTATACCCATATTAAGAAAACCATATCCAGAAACATCAACCAGCAATAGCCAGCAGCTTTGGGCACCACAACTGAGTGGTCAAACAACGCTCCGGCCAAGTTGTACCGCCGAGCGCCCGGACAGCCATTCCTCCGTGGAAACTTGGCGCATGCGCTCGCTCCCTGCTGCGGCTGCGTCCTCGCGAACCTTTTCCGTAGCTGTCCTGTGAGGATCGGGAGGAGTGTCTGGTCATGGCTCAGCCATACATAGGCATTACATTTCAAGGTGGATAGAAGAAAGCCTGTGGTGTGATTAAGCAATGGTGCATGTATATGTACGTATTGTGTATTCCTACTTCTTGGATACAGAGGCAAATGACCTACATAGGCAAATTGATGGGCAGATAGGCGGTATATACACAGGGATGGATGGATGGGTGGGTGGATGGATGGGTGGACGGATGGACGGATGGATGAATAGAGATAGATAGGTAGATAGGTAGGTAGGTCGGTGGGTGGGTAGGTAGATAGATAGACAGATAAGTACATACCTAATTAATAACATAACATAAGACATTCAAGAAACTGGGCAAGGTCATCGTTCCCAATCCTATTGAAAGGCCATTTCGTTGTTCTTTCTCTGATCCAATCCAGAACAAACGTGGAAAGTGAGGTCGCCAACACACCGACCTTGCCAGCATGGCGCTGTGCCATGGCGCTGATCGAAATTAGTGGGGGCTCCAATGGATGACGTGCGATCTGCTAGGGTTGGGTGAAAATGAGACTAGATATTCCAACATATTCCAACATATTCCAACATATTCCAACAAACTTGCCAGTGTTCACCAACTAAGTTCCTCATCAGACACATCTATTCTGCCGGATTCTAGGACATTTTCTTCCTTTGAAACGTGGAACATCCTGAAACAGAAACAAACCAAGGGCCAGAAGGGCTCGGCCAGGGCGGTCTGAGCCAAATTTTGATGCCTGGAGTCCACGGATTTCATCGGGGACTGAGCTGACCGGGTTAAGACCGGTGTAACG
Organism: Symbiodinium sp. clade C Y103; assembly: GCA_003297045.1. Taxonomy (NCBI): domain Eukaryota; class Dinophyceae; order Suessiales; family Symbiodiniaceae; genus Cladocopium; species Cladocopium sp. clade C. The sequence continues at coordinate 35,166 of BGPT01002199.1, read as the reverse complement.
ACCGGACGTTAACCTTACTGGCCATGGTCGCTGTCAACACATTGGGCAAAACGATGCAAAACCGACCTACAGTCGAGTGTAAAATACCACAGATTGCGGTAATTTTCAGCAAACTTAGCCAGTTTTGGGTGGTGCGGGATTGTGAGCCATATCTATCTGGAAGGTCTTTCTTAGACTGGTGGCCGGTTTGGCGTTCGACCATCAAATTGCTAACAAGTGTGGTCAGGTACAGATGGAAGAGCAACCAGCAATTTGAAAACATCAGTGAGACTTTGAAATACTATGTTTCTTAAAGGTGAACTTGCTAGGTCTCAACAAAGCTCCGAACTCAAAGTTGACTTGTCCAACATCACGGAATACTTCAATTTTTGGTTTCAACCCTGTAGTGCTAAAAAAACAACAACACCAATCATACAATCGTTGCCGGATTTGGATATCCCCCCATTCTCATCCATTCTCTTCAATTTCTTTAAACACATATTGTAATAAATCTGGGCAAAGCCCGGTGAGTTTCGCTTCATTTCCGCGCAGGATGCGTTGGCGTCGTGCCCGTCGTGCTCAGTGCACGTGAGGCTTCACCACGGCACCACGCAGGGCCTTGGCACTGGTTTGGCGTGCCACTGTCGGTGTCAGAAATGGGATATGGACAAAAAGATTTACATGCGGAGTAAGGTGGGGTCCCAGCCGAAAATGGTGTTTCCACTGTTTGGGAGATTGGTCTCCCTTCTTAATCTGTGCCACTTGGAAACAACCTATCGAGGAACAGCTCAGATTTTGCTGAGATCAGGGCTTTTTAAGGGGACATCATGGTCGTGGCATGGTCGTGGAATGCCCCTAGATGAGGTATTGGACCAAAAATGTGATCATGAATATCGGGGGGGACCATCTTTGGGTGGATCAAGATCCATGCTTCCAGCATTGTCCCACTCAACAACCAATAAGCCTGCTGAAAAAAGGCCCCCGATTCCTGAGCTTATAATATATATATATATACACACCAGTACATTGGTTGAAATAAGGATCAATGGGGGTTGTTCAAAATTATGAATACTTAAAATCTTAATTACATACGTTTAAGAACGATCCACAAATTATTGTGTAATTACTAGCCAGTTCCTAAGTTCCAAGTCACCAACCAGACATTTTGTCTCGCGGCAATCCATCGCCAAGCCACAGCGGATTGCAGCAACACGGCGTTCAGGTCAAGTCCGCCGAGGGAAGCCAAGGCGTCCTCAGGGATTGAAACTTTTCACTTTCTAAGCCTGTGAATCATGGGATTTGTATATGAATATATAATCTTAAACATATATGTAGATGTAAAACATATACGTATACATATATATCTATATGTATTCATGGGTACACCTTGAATCACTTGAACGTCGCCATTTCTTCAAACATTTCCCGATCCCCTTGAGAATCCCAACAAAATCTGTGATGACATCCCAACAGAGTGCGGGTTCACTTTACTGAGTCATCTACGGCTCTTTCACTGCTATCCCAAGCATGTTTGGGGTGACATAGCCAACGCGATGGTGGATTGCAACAGCATCTCCTATTACTGCATTACCACTCGGTTCTGGGCCCCATTCTCCAAGCATTTGCAGTTCCATACCCTGTCAAAATGCTGTTATAGCGTTCAAAGTCTATCCTAAAACCATGGTTAATCCATGATTTATCCTATGACACGATCAAGACATCTAGGGTAATCTACTTCCGATATACACACACACTACTTCCCATAGTGTATCAAAACATCTAATTGTTGTTGCAATCATGTAGAAGACATAAGAAACATAAATATCGTACATATCATAAATATACACATTATATATATATGTATCATTTATTGCTTCCTCCCATTTAAGACAATATCTATTTGATACATAAGAAAAACATTGAAAACAAACCATGGCTTCGCCGTTTCAACCCATCATCCGCATCCTTGAGGCCTTCGATCTCCTCCTGAGAATGGTACTGTGGGAACCGGAAAAGATATCCAGACTATGGATGCCTAGAGTTTATTAATTCATAGTTAACTTATAACAGTATAATATAGTAGAAAAAGCACCCCGAAACGGTCTAAATCTAACGGATTTTACCAACTTCGGCATCATTTGGGGGTTTGTGATATATATAGGCTGCAACCAAAATATTTGATTCAACACTGGCTACGGCAATCCAAACGATGGGATGCATTCACCAGAATTGAACAGTTCATTGCTACGCATGACAAATCTGGTGCCACTGCCAGATTTTTCATCCATGTCTGGTGTGGATTCAATGCCCAAACGATGTGGATCAGGGGTCCAAAGGTGGGGGTATCAGTCGACCCATCGATATGTTTATCTCTGAAACCATTCATTCATCCATTTCCTGCGGCCAATCATTTGAGCCATGGCCAAAAATGAGAAATGTCACCAGTATTCATTTATTCCCAATTTCTTCCCCAGATTTAGATGATTATCCATTAGCCATCCGTTCTTCCACCCATCAACTCTCCATTTCTTACCCATTTGGCTGATCTTCGCATCGAACTATGGGAGTGTTGGATTTCCACATGGCTCTCCTCACGCTTGGCGGCACGTTCGGCATAAGACATGCCACCATCCACGCACTGCTTGGCAAGGCTTTCCTGGCAGGGCAGTGTTGGTATTCCATCGTCCATCATGGTTATGGTAATAATTTAGTACTAATCCAGCAATCCCCAAGTGGTAATCCAGAAATTGTATGATAATAATTAGTCGTATACCCATCACTGGATTATAAAGCAATTATTCGCATGGTAATGGGATGATCAATGGATATAGATCATGGTGAAATATATCTACTCAGTTCGTTGGGACCACTCCCAAGAAATGGGACTTTAACAAACAAAAGGTCGAAATTCGAGATGGTAACCCATCCCAATTGGGTTGCCATGAATTCTGCACACCCAAATCGCAAGTCATCAGAGGAAGTTTCATAGAGAAACTCCGAGTTACGGACTTTCACATTCCTAGTAATCCAAAGATCATAGTGTCAAGTGGGCACCTGCGATTCACCACATNNCACCACATTAACAATTCACCACATTAACAATTCACCACATTAACAACTCACCACATTAACAATTCACCACATTAACAATTCACCACATTAACAATTCACTACATTAACAACTCACCACATTAACAATTCAGCACATTAACAATTCAGCACATTAACAATTCACTACATTAACAATTCACCACATTAACAATTCAGCACATTAACAATTCAGCACATTAACAATTCACCACATTAACAATTCAGCACATTAACAACTCACCACATTAACAATTCAGCACATTAACAATTCACCACATCAACAATTCAGCACATTAACAACTCACCACATTAACAATTCAGCACATTAACAATTCACCACATTAACAATTCACCACATTAACAATTCACTACATTAACAATTCACCACATTAACAATTCACCACATTAACAATTCACCANCACCACATTAACATTTCACCACATTAACAATTCACCACATTAACAATTCACCACATTAACAATTCACTACATTAACAATTCACCACATTAACAACTCACCACATTAACAATTCACCACATTAACAATTCAGCACATTAACAACTCACCACATTAACAATTCACCACATTAACAATTCACCACAGTAACAAGTCACCACATTAGCCCAAAGATCATTGCGTCAGGTGGGCACCTGCCTGAAGAGATCATTATGTCACAAAGATCATTGTGTCAGGTGGGCACCTGCCTGAAGAGATCATTAAGTCACAAAGGTCATTGTGTCAGGTGGGCACTTGCCAGAAGAGATCATTAAGACACAAAGATCNTTGTGTCAGGTGGGCACCTGCCTGAAGAGATCATTAAGTCACAAAGGTCATTGTGTCAGGTGGGCACTTGCCAGAAGAGATCATTAAGACACAAAGATCATTGTGTCAGGTGCGCACTTGCGTGAAGAGATCAATTTGNGTTGGGTTCTGCCATTTTGTACGTAATGCACGTTGGGGACACCATTCTGTACTTACAGAATGAGGCTCCCAACCCCTCGGGCCCAACCTGAACGGGGATACAAAGCTGCTGTCTTTTGCTGTCAGCCCACTGAGGTGCCCGAGGTGCGTTGCATGAGGAACTATATCAGGTCGAGCGTCCCGCCATCCACTGAAGACTACTCCCAGGCATCGCAATATTCAGACGCCGTTGCTTGCGCTGAGGAAATCCGAGATTGGTCAGCGTCCTTCTCCTCCCAAGTCAGAGGCCGACTTACCACCTACGAGGAAGCTAGTGTGACCCATGCAAACAAGATCAATGAGTGCAATGGGTTGCAAGGGGATTATGAGCGAGGCTTTTGTGCCTACAGGTCAAACCTACTCCATGTTTGTCGCGAGCTGGATCGTTGCTATGGACATGCTCAGGCTTTGTATTCATCCACCATTGACTTGATTTTGCAGTCCAACGAGACCAGGTTTCGGTCATTCCTCGTGGCCAAGAAAGTGGTTTGCTACATCAACGTGTTGGTTCGGAATCTGACCATTGCGGCCATTTACGAGTGTGACAACAAGCAGATTGACACCTCGGAGCTCAATTTCACAGTTCCTCCTCTGCCAGCAAAGGACAGTTGTGACGTGAGCTTGGTTTCACTCTTCCCATGCAGCAATGCGTGGATCCTGAACAAGTACACGAGCAAATCCTGGTACGTGGCGGGCACCGTGGAAAACACACAGTGTGGGGACCTCAGGAAAGCAGGCATTTTGTGTGTCAGGATTCATGTGTGTAATGTGTGAGGTGAATGAATAAAGAATCACACACGCGCGTAACCATGTGCTCTTGGAGATTGGCAACAATTCTCAGGTCAACCCTGTGAGGTAACAACGACGACCGCTACGACGACCACTACTGTCCTGACTCAGGCAACTTGCCTGGAGAACGGATAAACATTGAACGGAGTTGCATGCTGCTTTCTGTTTTGCCACAAGAGAATACAAGGGCAAATCTATGCAGTTCGCACTATCTTCTTGATAGTTTTCCATGTTTTACAGCAAAAAGTAAGCACATGCCAATCTCGCAAAAATCGGGTAAGTGAGAGAAATAGAGGGAGGTAGGGGATCTTTAGACCAGCACAGAGTGCTTGGCCATCGTATCAAAGAGACCATGAAAACATGTGCGATGAAGATTTGGTAAGAGGAAACGGTGAGAAGACACATGGCTTGATGGCTGCCTCAGGACACTTCCTCGGCGCAGTCTTGATAGAAACACCATCATGTTATCAGAGGAAGTTTCGTAGAGAAACTCCGAGTTACGGATGGTTTTTATTCTAGTAGTCCAAAGATCATTGTGTCAAGTGGGCACCTGCGATTCANCCGAGTTACGGATGGTTTTTATTCTAGTAGTCCAAAGATCATTGTGTCAAGTGGGCACCTGCGATTCACCACATTAACAATTCACCACATTAACAATTCGCCACATTGACAATTCACCACATTCACAATTCACCACATTAACAACTCACCACATTAACAATTCACCACAGTAACAATTCACCACATTAGCCTAAAGATCATTGTGTCAAGTGGGCACCGGCGATTCACCACATTAACAATTCACCACAGTAACAATTCACCACATTAGCCTAAAGATCATTGTGTCAAGTGGGCACCGGCGATTCACCACATTAACAATTCACCACATTAACAATTCACCACATCAACAATTCACCACATTAACAATTCACCACATTAACAACTCACCACATTAACAATTCACCACATTAACAACTCACCACATTAACAATTCACCACATTAACNAACAATTCACCACATTAACAATTCACCACATTAACAATTCACCACATTAACAATTCACCACAGTAACAATTCACCACAGTAACAATTCACCACATTAACACTTCACCACATTAACACTTCACCACATTAACAATTCGCCACATTCACAATTCACCACATTAACACTTCACCACATTAACAATTCACCACATTAACAATTCACCACATGAACAATTCACCACAGTAACAATTCACCACAGTAGCAATTCACCACATTAACAATTCACCGCATTAACAATTCACCACATTAACAATTCACCACAGTAACGATTCACCACATTAGCCTAAAGATCATTGTGTCAAGTGGGCACCGGCGATTCACCACATTAACAATTCACCACATCAACACTTCACCACATTAACAATTCACCACATTAACAACTCACCACATTCACAATGCACCACATTAACAATTCACCACAGTAACAATTCACCACATTAACAATTCACCACATTAACAACTCACCACATTAACAATTCACCACATTAACAATTCACNCACCACATTAACAATTCACCACAGTAACAATTCACCACATTAACAATTCACCACATTAACAACTCACCACATTAACAATTCACCACATTAACAATTCACCACAGTAACAATTCACCAGATTAGCCTAAAGATCATTGTGTCAAGTGGGCACCGGCGATTCACCACATTAACAATTCACCACATCAACAATTCACCACATTAACAATTCACCACATTANGCCTAAAGATCATTGTGTCAAGTGGGCACCGGCGATTCACCACATTAACAATTCACCACATCAACAATTCACCACATTAACAATTCACCACATTAACAACCCCCGACATTAACAATTCACCACATTAACAACTCACCACATCAACAATTCACCACATTAACAATTCACCACAGTAACAATTCACCACAGTAACAATTCACCACATTAGTATGTCCTGTAGTGTTTTGCGCATTGGAATTGCTGCTTTGAGGCAAGTTCCTGTGTCGTACTGTGTTGCGTTTTGCTTCTGTGTTTGCAAGCATGTCTGCNTGCTGCTTTGAGGCAAGTTCCTGTGTCGTACTGTGTTGCGTTTTGCTTCTGTGTTTGCAAGCATGTCTGCGCAGTTTGCATTGGAATTGCTACATCAAGGATGAGATGTGAATGTTAGGATTTGCACGAAACATTGTGTTTTTTCGGGTAAACGGAGGTTGCGTTGCGGTGAAAAGGTGGCTCGCGCGCGCGACGGGCTTAGGCGTCNGATTTGCACGAAACATTGTGTTTTTTCGGGTAAACGGAGGTTGCGTTGCGGTGAAAAGGTGGCTCGCGCGCGCGACGGGCTTAGGCGTCGCCGTTTACGGTCGGATCTAGCTCGAACCGCGCTGGCAATGGGAATAAGTCTCTCACGGTCACTTTGTTGTTCTGCTGTTGACGCTGTGCTATTGTGTTTTGCATGTCCTGTAGTGTTTTGCGCATTGGAATTGCTGCTTTGAGGCAAGTTCCTGTGTCGTACTGTGTTGCGTTTTGCTTCTGTGTTTGCAAGCATGTCGGCGCAGTTTGCATTGGAATTGCTACATCAAGGATGAGATGTGAATGTTAGGATTTGCACGAAACATTGTGTTTGTTCGGGTAAACGGAGGTGCCGTTGCGGTGAAAAGTTGGCTCGCGCGCGCGACGGGCTTAGGCGTCGCCGTTCACGGTCGGATCTAGCTCGAACCGCGCTGGCAATTGTGTTTTGCAATTCAGTGTTTGCGAAGCGCATTGTAATGGCTGCGTCAAGGTTGCTGGGCGCCACNTTTTGCAATTCAGTGTTTGCGAAGCGCATTGTAATGGCTGCGTCAAGGTTACTGGGCGCCACGGCTGCGTGCGTAATACTATTGTGTTTTGCAGCTGGATCGCGTTAATCGTATTGGCATGGCTGCATCCAAGTTGCGAATAGGAATTGTCAGCAGATTTTCTCCATTTTGGGGCGGGTGATTTTCCTACTAAAACTCTTATTAAAAAGTTTGCAAAATCGTACTTTTTTTGGCTTTGGCGTCGATCTCCGGTTTTGGAGTTGCAATTTCTGGTAGCGATGTGCGCAGTGCTATTGTGTTTTGCAATTCAGTGTTTGCGAAGCGCATTGTAATGGCTGCGTCAAGGTTACTGGGCGCCACGGCNAATTTCTGGTAGCGATGTGCGCAGTGCTATTGTGTTTTGCAATTCAGTGTTTGCGAAGCGCATTGTAATGGCTGCGTCAAGGTTACTGGGCGCCACGGCAGCGTGCGTAATACTATTGTGTTTTGCAGCTGGACCGCGTTAATCGTATTGGCATGGCTGCATCCAAGTTGCGAATGGGAATTGTCAGCAGATTTTCTCCNTACTATTGTGTTTTGCAGCTGGACCGCGTTAATCGTATTGGCATGGCTGCATCCAAGTTGCGAATGGGAATTGTCAGCAGATTTTCTCCATTTTGGGGCGGGTGATTTTCCTATTAAAACTCTTATTAAAAAGTTTGCAAAATTGTACTTTTTTTGGCTTTGGCGTCGAGATCCGGTTTTGGAGCTGGAATTTCTGGTAGCGATGTGCGTAGTGCTATTGTGTTTTGCAATTCAGTGTTTGCGAATCGCATTGTAATGGCTGCGTCAAGGCTTTGTAGTACGAAGTAGTACTGGGACGTGCTTTGTGCAAGCTTTGTAGTACGACGTAGTACTGGGAAGAGCTTTGTGCAAGCTTTGTAGTACGAAGTAGTACTGGGAAGAGCTTTGTGCAAGCTTTGTAGTACGACGTAGTACTGGGAAAAGC
>BGPT01002199.1:0-16407 GCA_003297045.1 Symbiodinium sp. clade C Y103 | reverse complement strand
CACGCACAACTCTGTCACACACAACTCTTTGACACACAACTTTGTCACACACAGCACTGTCACACTCAAGTTCTTGAACACAATTTTTCTTCCACCATGCCCTTTCTTTTTCCTGCCTTTACCATCTCATTTTCACATCTGTTTGGTGCTTCTTGGAAGGAGTTGACTTGTGAGGTTATCCGGTCCTTTAATTCTTTTTTTCGACCCCCCCTTTTGGGAGCTATGTGTTACATTTACTATTTACGTTGATTTTTTCCTTACCCTTCCTTGCAGATCTCTGGGGAACTCTGGGGATCTCTTGGAATCACCTTAAGAAGAACGAGGAGAAAGGGGAAAGGAAAAGAAGAATTACCTTTGCCACATATCCCGAAGAAGAAACAAGAAAGTTATCACGCAAGTATTCTGACCTAAGTGGTTTGCGATGTGTTGAAAGTTCTGCGTATCAATGTTTCCATGATATTAAGGAACATGATGGGGTTAAAGGTCTATGGGCATAGATTGTTTAAGGGTCTACGTACTAATATATTTCCATGCCATTGGGGAACGTTATGTCAACAGGGATCAGGGATCTCTGGAGATTACCTTTAGAATAAAAAGGAGAGAGGAGGATGAAACTTACCTTCATACCCTGAAGGAAGGAACAAGAAAGTTGTCAAGCAATTGTCCTGACTAAAGCGGTTTGCCCTGTGTTTAAAGTTCTACTTGTTAATGCCCCCATAATGTCAAGGAACATGATGTAATTAAAGCTCTTTGAGCATAGTTTGAACAACATATGAATGAATATGATATCTAGAATATGATGTACAGGCAGCACTGCATTTCCACAAACGTGGAAAATTGGGGCCTATATTTGGTACTTTTCTCTTTTTTTTTTTTCCCACAGCACTGTGTGAGGTTCTTGCTTTTCTGTCTTTGTTTCTTGTTCGTTCACACTTGTTTCCTTGCTCTGCGTCCCCTCTGTCGCCCATCCGTCAAAACATATCGCTATCAATGCATCTTTTTGAAGCAGGTGTAAACTTGCAATTTTGCAATTTCAGATGCAACCCTTTCGCACGAAATGAGGTTCGAGTCGCCAAGACTGGTGTAAAATTGTAATTTTGCATCTTCAGATGCAACGCTTTCGCACGAAATGGAGGTCGAACTTCGAAAACTGGTTTAAAATTGCAATTTTGCAACTTCAGATGCAACTCTTCCGCACGAAATGAAGGTCGAACGTCAAAAATTTGTGTGAAATTGCGATTTTGCTACTTCTATAGCACCAGGCATAGCGGCCCAGCCCAGAACCCTAACCTCAAAAGCTGCTTTTGGTAAGAACCCTAGCCCCTGCACACTGCAGGCCCAAAGACCCCTAATCTCTAAACCCTAACCCTAGCAAACCTTAAGCCCCAGACCAAACCCTCCCAAACCCTAATGCTTAAAGCTTAAACCCTAAACCCTAACCCCTAATGACATTAGGGTTTGAGCTGCAGCTCAACTCAATTATTAACTTCAACAAATATTCAAGTCAAAAATTGAGATCCGAGGTGGTTGAAGTGAATAATTGTGTTGAGGTTTGAATTGAAATTTTCAAATGATGGCACTGAACTGAAATATTAAGATGAGGAAAACCACGTCAACCTCCCCTCACGCTGAACTCAATATTTCAGTTCGATTTGCCTTCGGCAGACCGAAATGAAATATTCAATCCAACATGGCCTGGCCCTTGTAGAGGTGCCAGGGCCTATTGGTGCAAAGGTCAGGGCTAAGTTGAACTTAATCTTTCAGTTCAGTGCTGCTTAGTTGAACTTAATATTTCAGTTGAGGAAGTTGCTGAACTCAATTTTTCAGATGAGCAAAATATTTGTTGAACTGAATTATTGAGTTCCAAATTTGATGAATTCAAATTTTGAGATGAGCAATTCAACTGAATCACTCAGTTGAAAGTATGCTGAACTCAATTTTTCAGATCAGCATGATGTGGTTGAACTGAAATATTGAGTTGAGCAGCTGCTGAATTCAAATTTCGAGATGAGTAGTTCAACTCAATTTTTGAGTTGAAAGATATTGAATTCAATTTTTCAGATCAGCATGGGTGTTGTTGAACTGAAACATTGAGTTGTGCAGCTGCTGAAATCGAATTTTGAGATGGGTACTTCAACTCATTACGAAAGCCTGCCGGTAGGCATAGGCTGAAGTGATGTTTGCGAACGAAGTGAGATAAGGGGGTGTGGGGGTGAGATCGGGCAAAACGGATCCAAAACGGCGTAAATAGGTGGTGAACTGCGTGTCCAGGAGGAGCATTTTGCAGGGCGATGTACCAGGTAGCAATTTGGTGACGGTGGGTCTTCGATTCCNAATAGGTGGTGAACTGCGTGTCCAGGAGGAGCATTTTGCAGGGCGATGTACCAGGTAGCAATTTGGTGACGGTGGGTCTTCGATTCCCCCCTGGTCCGTTTTTTGAGGGGTTTTAAGTGTTAGCAAAAGCAGAGAGTATAGAGTTTTGGGATCGGATGCGGATAACCCCGCATGTCAATGGATTGTGTGAAAAAGGTGTGTGTGTGTGTGTGTGTGACAAAGCTGTGCGTGAAACAGATGTGACAAAGCTGTGTGTGACAAAGTTGTGTGTGACAAAGCTGTGTGTGTGAGAAGGTTCTGCGGATAAAGGTGTGTGCGAGTAAGTTTGGTCAGAGAAAGTTATATGTCNTGTGTGTGTGAGAAGGTTCTGCGGATAAAGGTGTGTGCGAGTAAGTTTGGTCAGAGAAAGTTATATGTCAAAGTTGTGTGTGTGTGTGCTTGTGTGACCACGCTGTGTGCGAGAAGCTGTGTGTGAGTCAGTTATTTCTGTTCTGGTGGGGGTTAGTCTTGGGGGGGTGATGAAAGTTGGATATCTTAGGTATGTTATATGGAGCCTGGAATCTACCTACTAATAGGGTCTGAGTTGTAAAGAAGCATTCAAGGATATGAGATCTAAGGGTAAGGGAGTCCAGTTTAGCGTCTGGTGGGAGTTAGTTAAAAAGTGGATATCTTAGGTATGTTATGTGGAACCTGGAATCTATATACAGATAGGGTCTGAGTTGTAAAGAAGCTTTCAAGGATATGAGATGTAAGGGTAAGTGAGTCCAGTTCAGCGTCTGGTGGGAGTTAGTCTTGGGGGGTAGCTACTAATAGGGTCTGAGTTGTAAAGAAGCATTCAAGGATATGAGATCTAAGGGTAAGGGAGTCCAGCTTAGCGTCTGGTGNAGCATTGCTAGGGCAAGGATGACGGCTTGGCTTGCTCACTCGTTGCTATATGCTGCTGCTGTCTCGAGACACATTGCAGAAAATATGGGTGTATACTTGTGAAGGAAAATTTTCGATTTCCTGGCTCCATGATGGTTCGACAAAACGATGTGTGACAAAGTTGTGTGTGACAAAGCTGTGTGTGTGTGTGAGAAGGTTTTGCGGATAAAGGTGCGTGCGAGTAAGTTTGGTTAGAGAAAGTTATATGTCAAAGTTGTGTGTTTGTGCTTGTGTGACCACGCTGTGTGCGAGAAGCTGTGTGTGAGTCAGTTTTAGTCTTGGGGGGGGTGACAAAAGTCGGGTCTGAGTTGTAAAGAAGCATTTAAGGATATGAGATCTAAGGGTAAGTGAGTCCAGTTCAGCGTCTGGTGGGGGTTAGTTTTGGGGGGTGATAAAAAGTGAATATCTTAGCGATGTTATATGGAGCCTGGAATCTATATACAGATAGGGTCTGAGTTGTAAAGAAGCTTTCAAGGATATGAGATNGGGTGATAAAAAGTGAATATCTTAGCGATGTTATATGGAGCCTGGAATCTATATACAGATAGGGTCTGAGTTGTAAAGAAGCTTTCAAGGATATGAGATGTAAGGGTAAGTGAGTCCAGTTCAGCGTCTGGTGGGGGTTAGTCTTGGGGGGTAGCTACTAATAGGGTCTGAGTTGTAAAGAAGCATTCAAGGATATGAGATCTAAGGGTAAGGGAGTCCAGCTTAGCGTCTGGTGNGTTAGTCTTGGGGGGTAGCTACTAATAGGGTCTGAGTTGTAAAGAAGCATTCAAGGATATGAGATCTAAGGGTAAGGGAGTCCAGCTTAGCGTCTGGTGGGGGTTAGTTAAAAAGTGGATCTCTTAGGTATGTTATGTGGAACCTGGAATCTATATATAGATAGGGTCTGAATTGTAAAGAAGCTTTCAAGGATATGAGATCTAAGGGTAAGTGAGTCCAGTTCAGCGTCTGGTGGGAGTTAGTCTTGGGGGGTGATAAAAAGTGAATATCTTAGCGATGTTATATGGAGCCTGGAATTTATATACAGATAGGGTCTGAGTTGTAAAGAAGCTTTCAAGGATATGAGATCTAAGGGTAAGTGAGTCCAATTGGGTGTCTGGTGGGAGGTAGACGTGAANTATATACAGATAGGGTCTGAGTTGTAAAGAAGCTTTCAAGGATATGAGATCTAAGGGTAAGTGAGTCCAATTGGGTGTCTGGTGGGAGGTAGACGTGAAGACGAAATTCCTCTGGGCTGCTTGGAGCATTGCTAGGGCAAGGATGACGGCTTGGCTTGCTCACTCGTTGCTATATGCTGCTGCTGTCTCGAGACACATTGCAGAAAATATGGGTGTATACTTGNAGCATTGCTAGGGCAAGGATGACGGCTTGGCTTGCTCACTCGTTGCTATATGCTGCTGCTGTCTCGAGACACATTGCAGAAAATATGGGTGTATACTTGCGAAGGAAAATTTTCGATTTCCTGGCTCCATGATGGTTCGACAAAACGATGTGTGACAAAGTTGTGTGTGTGTGTGAGAAGGTTTTGCGGATAAAGGTGCGTGCGAGTAAGTTTGGTTAGAGAAAATTATATGTCAAAGTTGTGTGTGTGTGCTTGTGTGACCACGCTGTGTGCGAGAAGCTGTGTGTGAGTTAGTTTTAGTCTTGGAGGGGGTGATAAAAGTCGGGTCTGAGTTGTAAAGAAGTATTTAAGGATATGAGATCTAAGGGTAAGTGAGTCCAGTTCAGCGTTTGGTGGGAGTTAGTTTTGGGGGGTGATAAAAAGTGAATATCTTAGCGATGTTATATGGAGCCTGGAATCTATATACAGATAGGGTCTGAGTTGTAAAGAAGTTTTTAAGGATATGAGATCTAAGGGTAAGTGAGTCTAGTTGAGCGGCTGGTGAAATTGCAGAAAATATGGGTGTATACCTGTGAAGGAAAATTTGCGATTTCCTGGCTGCATGCTGGTTCTCATGTCCCGCTATTTTCGTTCTTCTTCATGAGCTAGTTAGTTTCTTGTTCCATATCCGGCTGGCATGAAGCGCAGACCGAATTTGCTTCTTGCAAGAACCAGACGGTGATGGACAAATTCCTAGTTGTGGGGTTACATGTATCCATTCCGAGGCAAAGGCCAAAACCATTGATTTCGATGTGACCTCCTCTTACGACAGTTTCCAATACTTTGTCCAACTTGGGTTTGGGTGTGTAGACATCAGTGCCGATCTGAGAGGTGTCGTTTTTGGTGCGTAGTATAATTTCATGCTGTGCGTATTTCTGTGAAGACTCTCCATATCCGTGCGAAGCCGGCCTTGCTGAAGGCTTAGTAAGTTATTGGAATACCTTTCATAGCAATCCTAGAGCAGCGACATTTGGGTAACATTTGCATCTTCCGAATACAGATGGTCAACTATTATTTTCTTTCCTTGCATTTTGGAAAGGATTTTTGAAACCAATGCAAATGGCAGTCAATTTAAAGACATTTGAAGCAGCACTCAAACATCCTATTAAAAAAATAACTATTGTCATGCACCAGCATCATGGCTGCCGGCGCATCCCGCATGCATACATGTAGCTTGGCAGATTTTGGCCCTCTGTTTGCGGAATGTTTCGACTCTGTTAATATGTTGGTGTAGAGAAAAAATATTGGCCGGATTTAAAATCTCAAGAAGTTGTCCCATCATTTTTTGCACGTTTCTCTATTGTTTTGGTTGGCCACTCAGTCTCTTGAGTGGCTTTCTACCAGAGACACACAAAGACTGCCTTTATGTCTCCTAGTTTCCCAGACAGGGCAAGAAGGTATAGATTGCATTGCGGAGGAACCTAGGTTTGTTGCCCTTTTAGGCTCCGTGCGTTTACCTTGCGGGGTTTAAAAAGAGTACAAAAAACAGAGATTTGTTAGGGTTACGCGCCGCCCATTTGACGGTGGCAATTACTTATCTTCTATGTTTGACACATCTCTATGGCTTCGGACCAGAACATGCTTGGTATTATATATCTCTGTGTTGAGAGGAATCTCCAATTCCGGTGGAGTCGCATGACAGCTTGTTTCAAATAACTCTGTGCTTGCCGAAGAGTAATTGCTTCATTATGAGAGCTGCTTTACTGTGAGAGCATCCCAGAGCCGCATGTCAGGATAGAAAGTAATTTGACAATTTTCTTGAGGAAAAATGACGGTGTATTGGTCTGCCCTGTCTTGAATGATTTGTCGTTGTCATATTGGTTCTTTCACCTGAGCGTGGCATGCCATGCCGCGACCGCGACGGAGTGCTGCGCCTGCTGCAGCAGAGGGCCCGCCGGCGGAGAAGAAGCGGCGCGGACATGCGGCCAAGGATGAGGTTGTACTTTCCTGCGTTATGTGGTGACTCATCCCACGTATTTTCTGTGTCTCAAATGAAGAGGCAACTCTGGCTTCATTAATTGGCATCGAGAGGCCTCCGGTTGGGAAGCTTAGTGTGTACCACAAATGGAAGTCATTTTTTGGATATTATAGTGACATAACTGGGTAGGTGCCAGCGACGGCGTCTTCGTGTTTTGCCAATGCTCCAGGCCTTTGTTCTTCCTTATGACGTGTAGAATTATATTTTGAGACTCTGGCAAGTGCAGGATTTGTACGTTACGTTGCATTTTCAGGCTTGTGTGTTGATGCCTACCAAGAGCGTACCTCAAGTAAAATCGTATTATGGCTGTGTTGCGTGCACTGCACGAATCTCTCCGGCTGCTGCTCCATGTGCGTCCCTGCACGTTACTTATCGACATTAGTCTGTGCTTGTCACTTGGACGTTTGGAAATAATGTTTGACCTGCGGAGGTGATCCCCGGCGTTGTAGCTTCGTCGATGGAAGGTCCACCGCATAGTGATTGGTTGCTCAACCTATCTTTTGGCTGTTGCGTTCCATTTTTTCCATTATAGGAGCTATTCCAGTCACTAACTTGCATGTGACATGGAACGTTGTGAGTTGGAACGTTGGGAGATAACGCCAGGCTCAATGAGCTCTGTGAGTGTTGGCGTCCCGGTAGGGACGTAAGTTCAAGTCACGTACGCAATCGCATTGTGCCCGACACCTAGACAACTGCTTGACTTGCAGAGGTGACGCCCAGCTTTGCAGCTTCCAGGTTCCACCGCGTCGTAGTTGTCATAGGCCTATCTTTTGGCTGCTGCGTTGCTTTTTTTTCCCATCATAGGAGTCATTGCAATCACTAACTTGCATGTGATATGGAACGTTGTGAGATAACGCCAGGCTCAATGAGCTTTGCGAGTGTTGGAGTCCCAGTAGGGACGTAAGTTCACGTACTTAATAGCTTGGTGGTGCGCAAATACATTCCTGGAAAGGCCATGCCTGCCTCCGGTGTGCCATCTGTAGGCTTGTTGAGTCTGAGGGATGCACAAACAGAGGGCGCATCGCAACTGGGGCAGCGTTTCTGATTGGTAGCATTTCTGATTGGTGTCAGGTGTTTTAGAAGCAGCTAGCGTTCCAGTAACCGTGGAAGCCGCAAAGACCTGCTATAGCATCAAATATGGACAAAACAGAGGGCGCATCGCAACTGGGGTAGCGCGTCTGATTGGCGTTAGGTGTTTTGGAAGCAGCAAGCGTCCCAGTGACAGTGGGAATCGCAGGCCTGCATCTTTACTGGCAAAGATCTGCTATAGCATCAAATATAGATATAACATATTTATATATATATATATATATATTTATATATACTGGTGTTTTGAACTCTGTTAGGATCCGCACAGGAAGAGGCCACACGCTCGGTATTGCGTTGGTTAATGATCGCCAAAATGTTCGCTTCAAGAAATAGCCGACCTGCAGAGGTGATGCCCAGCGTTGCAGCTTCGTCGATGGAAGGTTCCACCCCATAGTAGTGGTTTGGTCGAATGTTTGCTCGTGTTGTTGGTCAGCTATTGTTTTCTTTATGCATTTGCAGTCCTTGGAATAACTCCGAATATTAACTTTACGTGTGATATGCAATGGTGTGAGCTAATGCCACGTACAATGTCAGGAGCCTCCTCCGTTGTTAGCCCATGTGGTGCACCGTGTGTTAGAACCATGTGTGATACCTTGAAGAATGCTTGATTTGCAGAGGTGATGCCCAGCTTTGCAGCACCGTCCGTGGAAGGCTCCACCGCGTCGTAGTTGTTTGCTCGACCTATCTTTTGGCTGTTGCGTTCCTTTTTTTTCTCCATGATAGGGGTCATTCCACTCACTAACTTGCATGTGATGTGCAACGTTGTGAGACAATGCCAGGCTCAATGAGGTCTGCGAGTGCTGGAGTCCTAGTAGGGACGTAAGTTCACGTACTCAGTAGCTTGGTGGTGCGCAAATACCTTCCTGGAAAGGCCATGCCTGCCTCCGGTGTGCCATCTGCAGGCTTGTTGAGTCTGAGGGATGAACAAACAGAGGGCGCATCGCAATTGGGGTATCGTTTCTGATTGGTGACAGGTGTTTTGTCACCAGCAAGGGTTCCAATGACAATGGAAGCCGCAGGCCTGCGTCTTTATTGGCAAAAATCTGCTGTAACATCAAATTTATATATAATATATATATAAATTTTTACATGTATTTATATATACTGGCATTTAGAATTCTGTCAGGATCCAGTCCAGAAGAGGCCACGCGCTCGGTGTTGCGTTGGTTAGTGGTGGTGGCCAAAATTTTCCGTTCTTTTTTTTGTGCGTTAAATAGCCCAACATAAATGACTTAACATAGACCTATTCTGGGGGCGTAATCCTCAATTGCCCCGATCCCGCACCAGTTCCAAGGAGTTCTAAAGTACAGAGAAAGATTGTCGATTAAATGTTTCATGGATGCATAAATACTCGGTCAAGAAAAGACTGCATTGATGTATTGTCAATCCCGTTTGCATCCTCGGTGCTCATAGAGATTAGATTTATTATTGGCTATTTGCTATATATACTATCCATATGTCTATGTATATATTTATATGCGATGATGTAAGAGCCAATTACGGCTTGGATAGGCCTTATCTCCTCGACCCGCTGCTGCTCCAATGCCGTTGCCAGAGGCCGGGCTGCAGATCGTGTCTGGTGGCATTCNATTACGGCTTGGATAGGCCTTATCTCCTCGACCCGCTGCTGCTCCAATGCCGTTGCCAGAGGCCGGGCTGCAGATCGTGTCTGGTGGCATTCTACAATATTCAAGGAATTCTAAACTACACATAGTGATTTTTGCGTGAGTTTCTTATAGATACACAGAAGCGCGGTCGCGAGAAAGACCCGCATCTGGTACACTCAAGAGTTTCATGAATGCACAATTACTCGGTCAAGAAAAGACTGCACAGATGTGTTGTCAATCCCGTTTGCATCCTNGAAAGACCCGCATCTGGTACACTCAAGAGTTTCATGAATGCACAATTACTCGGTCAAGAAAAGACTGCACAGATGTGTTGTCAATCCCGTTTGCATCCTCGGTGTTGCTAGAGGTTGGATTTGTTATTGGCTATTGGCTATATGTATTACAGCTTGGATAGGCTTCATCTCCTCCACTCGCTGCTGCTCCAATGCCGTTGCCAGAGGCCGGGCTGCAGATCATGGTCTGGTGTCATTCTGCAATACTCAGGGAATTCTAAGCTACACATAGTGATTTTTGCTTGGACTTCTCATAGATACACAAAAACGCGGTCGGGAGAGAGANTCTGGTGTCATTCTGCAATACTCAGGGAATTCTAAGCTACACATAGTGATTTTTGCTTGGACTTCTCATAGATACACAAAAACGCGGTCGGGAGAGAGACTGGCATCTGGTACACAGAAAGATTGTCGATCAAGAGTTTCATGGAGGTGCAAACTCTCGGTCAAGAAAAGATTGCACTGATGTGTTGTCAATCCCGTTTGCATCCTCGGTGCTGATAGAGATTGGATTTGGCTATTGGCCATATATACTATCCATATGTCTATGCATATATATATATATGCGATGACGGCGTAGATCGCACGTTGAAGGACACAGACCCTGAGAATGTATCGATATATATATTTATATTTATATTTACTAAATCTTAGTAGTAATATTATATACTCACTTTGATAGAGCCAATTACGGCTTGGATAGGCCTTATCTCCTCGACCCGCTGCTGCTCCAATGCCGTTGCCAGAGGCCGGGCTGCAGATCGTGCCTGGTGTCATTCTGCAATATTCAAGGAATTCTAAGCTGCACATAGTGATTTTTGCTTGGGGCTCTCATAGATACACAAAAACGCGGTCGCGAGAAAGACGCGCATCTAGTGTCGGCCGTCGGCGAGGCTGTTACGGGCGCTGCAGTGCCTGCACTGGGTGCACTGGGATCACTGGCAGTGCCATCCAGCCCGCGAAAGCGCCAGTTGCGTCCACAGCGAGTACAAGCAGCCCCGCCTGGTGGATTGCTAGGTCATGGACTAGCAGCACGCTAAGGTTTGCATTTTCATGTGGCATTATTCGACCTTGGGGACGCAGAGCTTCTGTCAGAAAGCAGCTCACCTGGCCTCACAGCCACGGGGTTGATGTGGACGTGTGAGGACACTGCTTCGCCGATGTTGCGCGGGCATAAAGGTCGGTGGGAGCGATACCTCTTGGAGGAAGGACTCGATGAGCCAACACTGTTGGCGCAGCACTGCATCATCCCGAAGACGGGCGGGCTAGGGTTTAGGGTTTAGGGTTTAGGGTTCGCCAACTCAGGTTGGCGTCCTGGGCAAACCCTCAGCATCTACATCTTCTCAAAGTCATTCACTTTTCAAGCTTTTTCTTTTCTTTTTCTTTTCTTCTTTGAGTTCCTTGGCCCCGTCCCTAAGCACATGCCCCCCAAGTGGTGAATTTTAGTATTCGCTTTTAGTATTGCTGATGGCTGCCAAATGGCTATTTTAGTATTGTTTTAGTATTCCAATTTTTTTTTTCAAAAACATGAATTTTTAGTATCTTAACATGGCGGGATTCCAGAACCCAAGCGGGGTTCCGGAACCCGCTGGAAGGTTCCAGAACCCACCCAGGGTTCCAGAACCCACCCAGGGTTCTAGAACCCATCCGGGCTTCCAGAACCCACCCAAGGTTCCAGAACCCATGCAGGATTCCAGAACCCACAAGAGGTTCCAGAACCCACCCAGGGTTCCAGAACCAGGGTTCTAGAACCCGGGCAGGCAGATTCAAGCATTCAAGAATTGTCTAATCAATATACTTGGTGCCCCTCTAGATTCTGGAATCTTGTGGGTTCTGGAACCCCGTGTCGGTTCTGGAATCCTGCATGGGTTCTGGAACCCTGTGGCTTCTGGAACCCCGTGTGGGTTCTGGAATCTTGCATGGGTTCTGGAACGGGGTTCCAGAACCTAAAGCGGCACCAAAGATACTGACTAAATAAACCTTTAGCCTTTGAATCAGTCAGCAATCTAAGCCCCAAATACCTTCAGATGCATGAGCCCTGGCCTTTTCAGAAATTTGAAATTTTCAGGTTTCCCAAAAATCGTTTTTTTCCTTTTAAAAAATGCTTGTTTGAAAGGGTCCGGCGTGAAATCTGGGCCCTGGGCCTTTTTAAAGGTGCAAAATGGTAGTTTCAGGTGGAATTACATGACCTGCGCGCTTTGGAAGTTCCAGAACCCAAAGCGGGGTTCCAGGACCCACAGCAGGGTTCCAGAACCCGCCCAGGGTTCCAGAACCCATGCAAGGTTCCAGAACCAGCGGAGTTCCAGAACCACCAGGTTCCAGAAGCTACAGCGGGGTTCCAGAACCCACCCGGGGTTCCAGAACCCAAGCCGGGTTCCAGAACCCACACGGGGTTTCAGAACCTACAAGGGTACCAAATATATTCACCAAATAAATCTTTAACCCTTGAACCTGTCAGCAATCTAAGCCCCAAACACTTTCAAATGCCTGAGCCCTGGTCCCTTCAAAAATTTGAAATTTTCAGGCTTCCAAAAAATCGATTTGTTCCTTTTAAAAAATGCTTGTTTGAAAGGGTCCGGCGTGAAATCTGGACCCTGGGCCTTTTTGAAGCTGCAAAATGGTAGTTTCAGGTGACGTCATCATATTCACTTTCTGGAAGCTCATAAACCAACAATTTGAGCCTTTTAAAGCTCCAAAAATGGCTGTTAAGCCCCAACTTAATGTTTTTGAAGGATAAAACGCATGCGCNTAAAGCTCCAAAAATGGCTGTTAAGCCCCAACTTAATGTTTTTGAAGGATAAAACGCATGCGCCCCGGAGGTTCCAGAACCGAAAGCGGGGTTCCAGGACCCATAGCAGGGTTCCAGAACCCTCCCAGGGTTCCAGAACCCATGCAAGGCTCCAGAACCAGTGGAGTTCCAGAACCACCAGGTTCCAGAAGATACAGCGGGGTTCCAGAACCTACCCGGGGTTCCAGAACCCACACGGGGTTTTAGAACCTACAAGGATACCAAATATATTCGCCAAATAAATCTTTAACCCTTGAATCTGCCAGCCATCTAATCCCCAAACACCTTCAAATGCCTGAGCCCTGGCCCCTTCAAAAATTTGAAATTTTCAGGCTTCCCAAAAATCGATTTGTTCCTTTTAAAAAATGCTTGTTTGAAAGGGTCCGGCGTGAAATCTGGACCCTGTGCCTTTTTGAAGCTGCAAAATGGTAGTTTCAGGTGACGTCATCATATTCACTTTCTGGAAGCTCATAAACCAACAATTTGAACCTTTTAAAGCTCCAAAAATGGCTGTTAAGCCCCAACTTAATGTTTTTGAAGGATAAAACGCATGCGCCCCGGAGGTTCCAGAACCGAAAGCGGGGTTCNTAAAGCTCCAAAAATGGCTGTTAAGCCCCAACTTAATGTTTTTGAAGGATAAAACGCATGCGCCCCGGAGGTTCCAGAACCGAAAGCGGGGTTCCAGGATCCACAGCAGGGTTCTAGAACACACCCAGGGGTCCAGAGCCCTAAGGTTCCAGAACCTGACGGAATTCCAGAACCCACTGCAGAGTTCCAGAACCCCTAGCAGGATTCCAGAACCCATACGGGGTTCCAGAACCTAAAGCGGCACCAAAGATACTGATTAAATAAACCTTTAGCCCTTGAATCAGTCAGCAATCTAAGCCCCAAACACCTTCAAATGCATGAACCCTGACCTTTTCAGAAATTTGAAATTTTCACGCTTCCAAAAAATCGATTTTTTCCTTTTAAAAAATGCTTGTTTGAAAGGGTCCGGCGTGAAATCTGGACCCTGGGCCTTTTTGAAGCTGCAAAATGGTAGTTTCAGATGATATCATCATATTCATTTTCTGGAAGCTCATAAACCAACAATTTGAGCCTTTTAAAGCTCCAAAAATGGCTGTTAAGCCCCAACTTAATGTTTTTGAAGGATAAAACGCATGCGCNCCTTTTAAAGCTCCAAAAATGGCTGTTAAGCCCCAACTTAATGTTTTTGAAGGATAAAACGCATGCGCCCCGGAGGTTCCAGAACCGAAAGCGGGGTTCTAGGACCCATAGCAGGGTTCCAGAACCCTCCCAGGGTTCCAGAACCCATGCAAGGCTCCAGAACCAGCGGAGTTCCAGAACCACCAGGTTCCAGAAGCTACAGCGGGGTTCCAGAACCCACCCGGGGTTCCAGAACCCACCCGGGGTTCCAGAACCCACACGGGGTTTCAGAACCTACAAGGGTACCAAATATATTCATCAAATAAATCTTTAACCCTTGAACCCGTCAGCCATCTAAGCCCCCAAACACCTTCAAATGCCTGAACCCTGGTCCCTTCAAAAATTTGAAATTTTCAGGCTTCCAAAAAATCGATTTTTTCCTTTTAAGAAATGCTTGTTTGAAAGGGTCAAGGTTCCAGAACCCATACGGGGTTCCAGAACCTAAAGGGGCACCAAATGTACAGACTAAATACTTCAAATGCCTGAGCCTTGGTCCTTTCAAAAATTTGAAATTTTCAGGCTTCCCAAAAATCGATTTTTTCCTTTTAAAAAATGCTTGTTTGAAAGGGCCTGGCGTGAAATCTGGACCCTGGGCCTTTTTGAAGCTGCAAAATGGTATTTTCAGGTGAGGTCATCATTTTCAGCTTCTAGAAGCTCATAGACCATCAACGCGGGCTTCTAAGAGATACAAAAAATGCCACTTCTGGTTCCAGAACCGCCAAGTTCCAGAACCCGCACGGGTTCCAGAATCCACGCACGTTCCAGAACCCACATGAGGTTTCAGAACCCCAGCGTTCCAGAACCTAAAGAGTCACCAAGCATTTTGACCAGAACCTGTTGCAATCTAATCTGGGTAAAAACCATTGGTTGTTAGGGTTCGTTGTTTTTTAAGGCTAAATGTTTTTAGGGTTGAAAGGTTCTAGCGCTGACGTTCTGAAGGGTTGTGGGTTCCACTGGTTTTCAAATTAAATAGTTCATGATTAAGGACAAAACCTCTTGATCCTATTTCATCTAAAAGATTTTCAGCCTAGGGGCCCATGAAAACTAACAACCTTCAACCCCGCCATTTTCTAATCCTGCCATCCTTTAACCTTACAACTCTTTAGTTCTACAATTCTATAATTTGAATATTCTTGAATCAGATTATGTTTCCGCCCCTTGGACTTTAAGAGCCGTCAACCCTAAGATTCTTTGGCACTGGCTTTCGTTGAAATAAATGAATCAAGCAAAACCTCATACAAAAAGTACACTTCGTGTCGCCTAAGTGCCGTAAGGCCTAAAAATTTAGGGTTCGACACGAAGTGGCGCCCAGGTAAATTCATTCTGAATTCACCCCCCTTTATCCCCCCTGGTGGACCGCGCCCTAAGCCTATGTATTAGATAATTTATCTAACCGGGGCCCGAAAAATCTAACCCAAACCCCTTTTTATCTAACCGAAACCCCTTTTCATCTGACCGGGGGGCCTTATATCTAACCCATTTTGGCTGTCATCTAACCCGTTTTGGCCTTCATCTAACCGCGCGTTGTCTTAGATGGCGTTTGTCCGGTTAGATGGAATTTACTGTCTAACCGCCTTTTCCGGTTAGGTGTGCCAGAAACCTTGTCTAAGAAAAGTCCCGCCTCCACCTGGGAAAACCTTTGGGATCACGCGAAAGTTCCCCCGACCTGAGCTTAAGCTGCATGACTCACAGAATTGGTGACATGTGGGTAAGAGCTTGGCTTGCCTTATTGTTGAATGAGCATGCTTGCCTTCAAGATAATGAGGGTAAGCTTGATCAGCGCGGCGCATATCATTTCATTGCATATAGCATTTAATGTTATGTTTGATATCATGGAATGGTCGCGGGTTAATTATTGCAAGTATTTGCTCCGTCAACAGACAAACCTCTGGCTTGGCTCATGACATGTTTGCGCAACCATCACAAGGTTGGCCAAGCGTGATATCATCAAGCTATTCACTTGGTGGAACGTCAACACCGCGGGCAAAATTTGCGGCTTACAAAACCTTTTGGGTTTCAGCCCTAATGACTGTGCCTGCATGGGGAAAACCGGTGCTTCGATCCTTTTTGATCGAATATTGTTCATCATGAACGCATAGCAATGATAGTGCTGTTCAAAGATTTAGGGTTAAGAAGTTAGGGTTGAGGATTTAGAATTCAAGGTTTTTTTAGGAATCGGGGAGGTAGGATTAAAAGATTTGAAAGGGTTTTAGGGTTAAGAAAGTCTAGAGTTAGAAGATTTTGGGGTTAAAGGGTTTAGGGTTAAAAGATTGTAGGGTTAAAGGATGTTAGGGTTTAAAGATTTTAGGGTTAAAGGATTTAGGGCTAAAGGATTTTAGGGTGAAAAGATGTTAGGGTTAAAGGATTTTAGGGTTAAAGGATGTTAGGGTTCACAGATTTTAGGGTTTAAAAAATTCAAGGTTCAAGGATTTAGGGTTTAAGGATTTTAGCGCCAAAGAATGTTGAAGTTAAAAGACTTTAGGGTTAAAGGATGTTAGGCTAGGGTTACGGGATTTTAAGGCTAAAGAATGCTAAGGTTTGCATTTGCATCGAGGTGGCTCCCAGGCCCTCCTTAAAATTGCATCTTCAGAGCGCGAAAACGACGCGCCATGAAATTGAAAAATCCTTTCTTAAGCAGCAAGATAAATCAATTCAAAAAGAACAAGAAACCTGAGTTGGCGCACAGCTGGCGCAAGCCACTAAAAGTTTAGGGTTTAGGGTTTAGGGTTTTAGGGTTTAGGGTTTAGGGTTTAGGGTTTAGGGTTTAGGGTTTTAGGGTTTAGGGTTTAGGGTTTAGGGTTTAG
>BGPT01002198.1:58590-93856 GCA_003297045.1 Symbiodinium sp. clade C Y103 | reverse complement strand
GCATGAAAAATCATACGTTTGACATTTGCTCCGCCCCGTCCCTTGCTGAAGCAAGAAGAAACTCCAGCTAGCTACCGCTAGCTTTCGTGATGTTCATGGCTCAAAAGCTTCCAATGTCCTCAGCTGAAACTGCCTTGGCATGCTCGCAGGCTTCAAGGGTTCCGCTCAACAGTACCTAAAGATATGGGACCGCCAAACTGCTTCACAGTTTCACGTTTCAACAAAAAGATCGTTCACAAGAGTCGCAGGCGTCAAATGATTCATTGCTCTTGCCATCTCTTGCCATCATCTTGCCATCTCTTGCCATTATCTGTTTTCATGTTTCCTGATGCTTCTTGCGTCAAAACAAACCGTTCCTGGACAGGATCTTCCGTCTGGTCTCGAGCATCTATCCGAGCGCCTCAACGAGCAATCTCAAACGCAACTGGGCACAGACACTGTGAACACGGTGGACCCACATGGCACCGAGCCGTATTGCCTGTACGCTCACGGATGTCCTTGATGGTGGCTCCAGCCTACCAAAGCCAACATAAGCCAACTGCTCTTCAAGACATTGCATGACATTGCATGTCATTGCAACAAAAACAAACTTTGCAGCGTACCTTTCCAATGACCCTTCCAATGACAGACTTGGGAAGCTGCAGGATGTCTATCTTTTCCGGCCTGCGCAAAAGTCATCACCAGTCACAGACTCCATCTGGGGATTCCGAGCAGTTTTCCATATCTATCTTTCTGTCTGTCTATATACTTGTACTAGGTTGTCTTCAGCCCGCAAATGCCTTTTCTGGCCATGTGTTTCCAGTCACAAGGTGGCAGAGATACAAAGTCGGTCACTGATGGGATCTGGGGATCAACGGGGACGGACGTAAGGATGCAGAAACAGTTGCTTTGGACACACACCTCAATCACATGCGCTTGCGCACCACCTACTGCCCACGCACACGCATGCACATTGCTTGCCCAGTGATGAGCGATTTGGGGGGTTGTAGCTGGCACATTGATGTAGTCTGTCATTCATGAAGTGTCACGCCTGCTAGCACAGTCCAACTTGAAGCTGTAAACGTATGAATGCAGTCCTATTTTGCAGAACTAGAAGAGGAAAAAACAGAAGAAAAGTCGCACAAGGACAAGCTTTTTGAAACCGCAAGCTTTTGGGCAGCATGGCAACAGCTTTGATGACTGACCGGGCCGAACCAGTGCTTGGAACGCATCTCAGCGATTGAACTGAACGACATGTCCTGCGTTCCATTTGCAGGGAGGCTGCAGTAAGGAGTGGTACGGATAGTTCCTTGCCACATCCTTGTGCATAAATCTCTGGCGGCACCTGTTTTCCTCTACACATTGCCTTCAAACCAACCAAATACTGTGTAAAAATATGTAACTTCAAACCAACATGTACCATCATATACCTGTTGACGTTTTTTCTTTTCATAGTTCCATCTATGCGGGTTCTTGTGCAAAGGATTTGAGACGCGATTGAAAATCCTCACCTCCTGTGGCAAAGAAGCCTGTGGCTTCAAAACCCGCACGCAAATTTCTGAACACTTCCGCGACAAACTGTTCCGTTGCATGGATTGTGAGCTAGTGGGTGGCGGGATACCATGGCCAACATTGACCAACTAGTGTTTGGTACAGTACAGTATCTACGCTGCGAAGCTCTATTCCACAGCGGTCTTCAGCTTGAAAAGTTTGCTCGAAATTAGATGTAAAATAGTTGGTAAATCATTTCAAAACAGTATTCAGTTTGTGAATTGAAAGAAGATCTGCACTCCGAATCCATCCAGTTTTTATTGCTCTCAAGAGGGTGTCAGGAAGGCCTTGTAGCAGCCATCTACCAACACGCTGCTAGCACAGAGGTATTTTATTCTTACCAAAGCGGCTTGAAACATGCAAACATATGCAAGCATGGCCTTGGTCTTTGGCCTTCCATCCGAATAAGCAAACATACAACTCTGTTTTTGCACTACGGTGCATTGCGGCGAAGGTTCTGCACAGACAGATGGCCTGGCCTCATAAAACCACGGGCCCTGTTTGCCAAGTCCTGAAAATCAAGGATTTATAAGGCTTGTATTTAAACATTTACGAGACACAAGACTTTCATAGATTCACTCTTTTGCATTGAGAGCTGGGCAAGGTAGCCACTCTTCTTCAAGCTGCTAGCACAATTGCTACTCTTCAACGGTAAAAATGTCTCGTCACGAAATTCATCCAAGCTTTGCAAATCGTGTGTGTGTGTGTGCGAACAAGTGCTGAATCTGTGTGTCCTGGTCTTCCATCTCAGCCACCTCACATTGAATACAAAAATGTCTAAAATGTTCAAGACGAACTGAGTTCGAACTGCGCCAAAGTTGTACAAGTGCCATTGATAATCAGGTGATCAGTGTCTGCGGAGCCTCGCTTCCTTTGGGTGCGCCTGTGCAGGCTTTGTGGAGCTCGCAGCGGTGACAAAAAAAACTCCACAGTAATTGCCTGCAGCATCTCCAGCCAAAGGAGAAGCACTCCTGGTGCACGAAGCTGATTGTAGATTGCAGTACTCAGGAAACCATAAGATAAAGTACTGATAGGGATACAAAGAAAAAGCAGAGATACACAGAACACATTGGCACACTGATACGCTTTGACAGTGCTTGACCGCAAGCAATCTGCCTTCGTGACCCCGCAACAGCTGCAGCTGCTGCCGCTGCTCGCAGGGCGGCTTGTGCCCGCGCCTAGACAAGTCAAAAAAGAGACAACGTATAGCAAAGCAATGCAAAACAATCAAACTGTGAACTGTGAACCAAGACCAGCTGAAAAACTCAAAGCTGCCCAAGTGGAGAAGAAGTGAATGCACACAAAGAGCACACCCACAAACAGAATACACATGGCTACGCCGCTACAGACATCTGAAACCTCGTAAGTAACAAAAAGCCTGCAGAGCCTGAGCAGGGAACCCACAGAACCTAACAGAACCTTGCTCCACTTCCTCCCCAGTTTGGACTCTTTCGATCCCTTCCCGGAAGGCCTTCCCCCCCACATCTAAGTTGGAAGAAAAGATTTTTTTTCTGGCGCATAGCTAGGTTGACAAAACATGCGCAAAAGACCCGCTAAGACAAAGCATTTCACTGAAACATTGGAAACGAACGAAAAAGTGCGAGATGCAAAGTATACCATACGACATACCTCAGTCATGCCCTGACACCAAAGGAATGGAGCTGCACTGGCCAAAGAAAGCTGGCGGTCACAATCACTTGGACCTGCACTCTACGCTCCTATTCCCGGAAGAGCGCCAACATACTACCACCATATGACAATTACATAAATACAATTGATACCGCAGGAAATGACAACTTCCTCTACTGAATTGGAGTATGCCAATTCGATCGGTTCGATTTGAGGCTTGGGAAAACATGATGTGCTACAAGTGTGCGCTGCAAACTCATTGTTGAGTGGCTGGTGGCTGGTGAGGGATTCGATAGTTTACAATGCGGAGTCTCAAACTACTAAATACAACCGGCGACAAAAAAGCACCATGATCTCGGGTCCTGGTCATGGCTTTGTACCCGCCCGCTTAATTTTCGGAAAAAATGAATGAAAGACAAGCATGAAAACAAAAGATTTTGAACTTTCTAATTCAGGTTTTCAAAGACGGAGACAGGAGGAACATTTGTTTTTGATTGTTTTTGACGACCTTGGAACGCCGCAGAGATCTCAACTGCACGGATTCCACTTTCCCTGGCCAAAGCTAAACAAGGTATTAAACGAAGCTGTCTGCAGCCGGGGCCAAGCAAAGGGTCCACGTTGAAACGCTCACCTTCACATGTCTCACCGCCTGTCAGGCATGAAAACACACACATACACACATAGACACACAATACACACAATACGCACAATACATACAATACATACAGTGCATACAGTACATAGTACATACACAAGTGCATGTGTATACACGCATCCAGCGCAAATCATCAATATCTATATAGAGGTTCAAGGAAGTCTGTGTTTGGTGTAGTGTTTGTGGCCGCTGCATGGGTACACATGACAACCGCCCTGACCTGAATTGCTTGGAATAGAAAGTAACGCGTGGGTTCAACGAACTGCATCGGTGGAAACAAGCTAACGGTGTCAGTAGGGAGCAGAGTATGACTCACATAGTTGATTGGGTTGATTTGCTGCACGTGCGTTTAAGAACACTAGGTCACTTTGATTATTTGATTGATCAGACGTTCAACATGGCTACACACCTTCCATTCCAGACCGCATTGGACGAATTTCCCAGTGTCATTTTCACTCATGAATTTTGCCACGTTTTGTGAAACGATCAGTCACCAATCTCAAAGGAGAAACTCCGTGAACCCTGCCAAATTTCCCATGTGTACTTACCTCCATATACGCACACAAGGACATACATACATTACGTCGCATTCATCGGTACATCACATCTCATTCATTGCCTTACATTACATTGCATTACATCATGTTTCACTACATTACATTACATCACATTTCAGTACAATACATTACATACATACAGACAAACACGCACACACACACACATAAATAACCACATGCATACATACATGCATACATATATACGTACATCCATACATCCATCCATCACCCCATGCATGCATGCATGCATGCAGAACATACATTACATGCATTACATACATGACATACATGACGAACATAACATACATGACATACATTGCAGACATTACAAACATTACATAGATTACATTCATACCATACATTACATACACACCATACATTAGACACATTACATGCATACCATTCATTACATACAAACCATACATACATACCATACAATACATACATACCATACATGCCATATATTACATACATACATACATACATACATACATACATACATACATACATACATACATCCATGCATGCATGCATGCATGCATGCATGCATGCATGCATGCATACATGCATACATGCATACATGCATACATACATACATACATACCGTTCATTACATACATACCATACACACCATACATACCATACAAACCATACGCACCTTAATACCATCCATACCAACTCCGTACATACATACCATACCAAAACATACAACCATGCCATACCATACATACATACATACATTGCATACACAACATGACATCACATCACATTACAAAACAAAAACTAAGATAAGATAACACAACGAAACATTACATCACGTCACATCACATAAATTACAAAACATTACATTACATTACATTACATTACATTACATTATACTGCATTTAATACTCATGCATACTGATACGCACGGATACATACAGGTACATACATACACATTTACATACATACAGATAAATACATACATACAGATACAGACATACAGATACACACATACAGATATATACATACAGGTACACACATACAGATACATACAGATACATACAGATACATACAGATACATACATACAGATACACACATACAGATATATTTACAAACACAGGCACACACAGACATACACAGGCATACACAGACATACGCAAACATAGACAGACATACAAAGACACACACAGACAAGCACAGACATACACAGAAATATACAGACATACACAGACATACACACTTGAACAGAAACATCATA
Organism: Symbiodinium sp. clade C Y103; assembly: GCA_003297045.1. Lineage (NCBI taxonomy): Eukaryota > Dinophyceae > Suessiales > Symbiodiniaceae > Cladocopium > Cladocopium sp. clade C. The sequence goes on along the minus strand of BGPT01002198.1, from coordinate 88,244 downwards.
TCGACTTGGGTAGCTAGAGTGCATCATACGTGCAAAAACGCCTCAGTAAACCTGACAGGAGTTGGAGCGGTGAATGGATTGGAAGCTGAATCCGACGAGGTCACTTAACCAGTTCAGTCGCCACTTCGATGTGCGAAAAAAATCAGATTGCGTTAACCGTGAAGTGTTTCAAAAAAAAAGTCGAGCTGAAAATTGTTTCAGTGATGGGGTTCTTGGCTTAGCCCCGTGCCATAAGCGGAAAATTGAACATAGCAGATACACACCGTCAATCAGACGGTGCTTCCCCCATTGTGGCATAGTGCCCCGTGCTGACAACAAATAATCACTCCTATCGAAAATTCAATCAAAATTGAGACCTATGAAGCAGTGGTAGAAGTTTTACATCTCTTCAGATGTTACACACACACGCCCCGCCGCAGCGGGCTTTCTTGGAAGACTTGCAATGCTCGGGTGCTGTCAACGAATCAGAATGATCAAAAAAGCGAATTAGCGCTCAGTTCACAACAAGGAGTTCTCAGCGGGAGTCAGAAGTACATCAAGCGGAGGAGCAGTAGCTTCGGACAGGAGGTCAGCAGGCTGATGAATCTGATGGCCAAGGGTGCGCAGGTCTTGTGAGGTGAACATGGACTGTAACTGGGAATCCCGTACAAGGTTGAGCATCTGGTTCCTGGTGTCTTCGGGAAGGGCCGATTGAGGAAGAGATCGAAACGTGGTCATGAGTTGAGCTGCATACACCGTGGGATGATCAAGGGTGGAGACATCAGCGATGTGATGAAGTACACCAGTCGGTGGTGAAGTGTCCGGAACTGGGTCTACGGGCAAGGTTGGAAGTCCGTAATGTTGACGCCAGTAGTTGCCCATCTTCTGAGCTGTATGCCAATCTCCCACCAACTTGTAGAAGAAAAATTCCACTTGATGTTCACGAAAGGAACCGGTATCCACGTTGTGCTCGGACACCTGGAGATCACGATGGGTATACCCCAATGATGGATGCAGAAGGTCAGCTGGTGCTTAGGAAATCGAACCAATCCCGGGGCGGGAGCTGGGTCAGGGGCACGGTCATCATCGGTAGTGTCAGGAACGTATGGGGCCGCTGGTGTGGCAGAGGTGGTTCCAACCACCCCGCCATAGGTGCTGTCATGGTCCATCTCGGTCGAGTCGGTAGTTCCGGAGGATAGACTCACGGAAGATGGTAAGATCAATGGAGCCAAAGGTTGGGAAGATGCCGAACCAGAAGCCGAAGAGCGAGAATCAGTCGGCCAAGAAAGGTGAGCCATGTCTGCGTCGCGTTCATTCCTGACACCTTGAACCTGTAAAGCACTATCCGGAGGAAATTTGCAGGGTGGTTAGTGGATAGAACACGAAGGACATCCAAGGAGGGGAGAGAAAACAAAGGATGAAAGACAAGACAAAAGGGAAGAAAGTGAAAGCAAAACAGCTGAAGAAGGTATCAGGTCATCAGCATGTTTTCCGGAAGAAGCCACGAGTCGAGCCGCCAGGGAAGGATGCACGCTGGATCGAACAAATGACACATGACCTTGCATGCGAAAGGGACATAGGCATTAGGGTGACGTTGAGAAAAACCATATGATTACTATACTGATGTGATGTGTTTGCCACTCAAGTCGATAGCAATCCAAAAGATCACGAAGGTTCCAAAAGGGCTGGTCAGGTTTCACCTGAAAAACTTCAAGGCCGTTGTTCTCATCGTAGCGGATTTCCAGGTCATCGGTGGTAACCGAAATTTGCCATTGTTCTTCAATCCCCTCAACAACACCAGTCAGGATGGCGTCAAAGGTGAAAGTGTCCACCTGGTTCGCACTATAGACGTACTTGGTGTATTGCCAAAGAGCTTTTTCTTCCATGGTCGTCAAAGGTGTATGGTTTTGAGGATCCATAGCATAGTTCCAATCGGCATCAGCCAAACTGGAAAGTGAAGAGAAATCCACGATGATGATCACATCCCTCCATGCTGGTGGTTCGGAGCTTGTAGAAGATCCAGGAGGGGGAGGTAATTGGGAGTTAGAGCGCCATCGATGTGGGGGGCCATCACGAGAGCGAGAGCGTTCGACGTGCATGGCGACAGGGAACCAAAGGGGCCGTGACGGGAAACTAGCTTGAGCGACAAACCCGGGGAGGAAAATAAAGAAGATTAAAAAGAACCAGGTGCCGAGGCAAAAGGTGACAAGTTGGCAAGAAGTGCATTTTTCTCACGTTGGCCGCAACCGGCAAGTCAATCTACAAATAAAAGGAACCCATTGATTCGAATGATCAACGGAGGAAAAAGCATCATATTGGCGTCGTGTCCAGTCCGGGCGGCATGTGGAAAGGATGCCCATGATGGAGTGATTTGGATCCAGGATGATGTCATAGGCCTGGTCGTCTTCGTAGTGAAGTTGAATGGTCGAGGCAGAGACCACCACTTGCCATTGGTCCATCATACGGTTGGAGATAGCATTCAAGAGATCATCCACACTGGTAGTGTCAAGTGTATTGGGATGAAGATGCTTGGAAAGTTGCCACATAGCATGTTCGGAGTAGCCGGTCAAGTGCTCGTAGATGCCGCGGTTCAAGGCTGCATAGTAGCGGTATTGTCGAGACAGGTGTGATAAAGAAGAAAAATCAACGATGATCAGAACAGGACGAGGTGGGAATCCTAGGTGCTCAGGCAGGTGTCGACGAGAAGGTGCTTGGCGCGGTCGTCCACTGAGTCGATAAGGCCATTGCCAAGTGTCATGGGAGGATGGGCCAGACATGATGGGCGAAGTGTAATAAAAGCTGCGGGGATTGGACAAAAACCCGGGAGCAAAGACCCTCGGGAGAAGACGAAAAAGAAAGAGAAAAAGAAGGAGAAAAAGAAAGGAAAACAGGCAATATCTGAAATTGAAACTTAAAAGGCATCGTAAAGTGAATTGATACGACCAAGACAGTCAAAAACTGAGCTGCAAGCAGATTGATTTTCTTGGGCTGGCGGGTAAGGTATTGAGCTAGTCACCATCGTTGCGCGGCTCAGTAAGGACATTGGACAAATCTTGCCGAGTAGACTTGAGGTACAGCCATCTGGCTTTGCAGCTGTCGGGGTGTCTATGTAACCGTTGCCCAATGGTCTTCCAGCCGAGCCTTGGTATCCTGCTGGTCGTCAACCGGAGCCCATGCCCCAAACAGCCGAGAAATTGGCGGAGTAGGGCCCGATGGGGGGGGGGGGGGGGGGGGTTTTCTTTCCCCGGCGCTGGATCAGCATGAGGGGCTTGAGGAGGTGACTCTGGAACCGGAAGAACCGGAGCTGAAGTAGGACCAGTCGAAGGTGCTGAAGCCACTGCAGCGGGAACAGGAGTAGCGGGGGGAGGCGTCTCTGCAGGCGGACCAGAAGAAGCGGGACAGAGGCAGTGTGCGACGACGTTTGGCTCTTCGGTCCAAAGCAGGATTCACACGGGTGGGCGAGTGCGAGGAAGATCTGCAATGTGGGGAGTTGAACAGGCAGGCGCGGGAGTGGAAACGGAGTTGGTTGAGGAGACGGGAATTGAAGGAGTAGTGACCGGTAGAGGGTCTGAAAGAGAAAGGGGATATTGGCGTGAGTCTGGTGCGGAATGAATGCGGTGATCAAAGGGATGGCGGGAGCTCCGAATCGAATCAGGTCCAGGATGGGCCGGGGAGAACACCTCTGGTGGCGGGCCAGCAGAAGAATGAGCATGGCCGTCGATAGTATGGGTGAAGAGAGTCACCTCGGAAGCATGACGACTGGAACTGGCAGGAGGAGGAGGCATACGGCCGGGATGAGGAACAAACGATGTCAGGCCCGAGGAATGCGAGAAAGGCATGGTAGCAGGAGGAACAAACCATGGCATGTGGCCCGCCAGGTATTGAAGATGAAGCAAAGCATTGCCCAAGTGGTAGGTCATCGCGGCACGACAGTCCATGGAGATGACGCGACACGGGAGCGAATAAGAAGCAGAGAAGAAGCGAACTTGAGCCAGAGGACTGCAATGCAAAAGTGACAGGCTAGTCAAGACATGGCATGAGAAGTCACAAGCGAAGCCGGTAAAAAAGAAGAAAAAGAAGGGAAAAGAAAGGCCTCAATAGGAAGAATGGAAAGACGGAGGAGAAAATGAAACCAAGAGACAGCGGATCATGTTTGGTGGTGGAAGATGGTCGTGTTGGCGATTTTACGTGTTCGAGGCCACGATCTGTGAGGAGATGCGGTTGAGGTCTGTTGCCTCAAACCCTGCAAGAGTGTACAAGTCAATTAGCTGTTGAATGCCAGCATGAACGCGATGAAGAGAATGTGCCCCTTTGGCCACGATGTGACATCGAGAACGGAAGCCACTCAGGAGTACTTTGGGAGGAGATGCAGAGAACGGCGACAGCACCTGAGAGATGTCCGTAGGTCCGCAGTAGATCAGTTCGAAGGGTTCAGTGGCGATCATAAAACCCAAAATCTCTTGGTCTGGTTCCGTTTCCAGAAGAATAGGGCGGCCATAAAACCCTTCGTCCAGCAAGGTTTCGTATGGGGGAAGGTCCACCAAGTTTGGGTCGCCAACAAGGAGACGATTGTCCACATAGCGGATGTGGCGAATGAAAAGGTGGTGGTTGGACAGGATCTCTCGAAAATTGCAGTGCCAAATCTCTTCGCTGATGGACACCACCATAAGGCAGAGTGCTGGGGATAAAGGGCTACCCATGGGGCTGCCTCGACGTTGTTTGATGCATTGTTCACCTAATGCAAAGGTTTGCATATCCAAGGCGGTAGTAAGAAGAGAGGGTACATCACCGATGAGGATTTTCCGGGTCACATTGAGTCTGCGGAAGGTGTGACCTTTGATAATGTCTCCCGGCTGATTGGATTTGCCTGGGTAGACGGAGAAAACTTCGTCGTTGTTCACATTCATCTTGGGTCGGAGGAAGTCCAGGAGCATGTACCAAGCACCGATGAAACGGTCGATCTCAATGCTGGTGAAGAAGCCAGCCAAATCCTGGTTAAATAACCGAAGAGGTCGATCATCAGGAATGGGTTTTAAGATGGACAGTAGTTCGTAGACACCACCCACCGCAAAGTGGTGAGGACAACCCACCGGGATCAATTGGTAAAGAAGCCGTGCCAAGATGTTGAGCATCGGACGGAATGGAGCGTCGACAAAAGAGATGCTTGGGCGACCACTCTGATAGTGCTTCTTGGCTTTGCTGAGAATGTAACCTGATGGGGTTTGGCGTCCACGTCCCAAAGCCCAGGGGTAGGTACGTCCGTGTTGAGTCTTCAGTTTGTCCACAAGGACATCAACGACTTGAATGAGAGTGTCGTCGATTGGTGTGAAGACCTGGGGGTCCATGAAGGTTTTCTCAATGGCCTCAAAATAGAGGACTGGGCAAAAGATACGCAGGGAGGAAGCATGTTTGTCCTCACAATGGAAAATCGCCCCGGGAAAGAGCTCTTGAAGCTGAGTGGCGGACGTTTTGGTGAGATGGGACGTGACCATCGGCGAAAGCTTTGGAACATCTGGCGGCAATAGTCCCGTTTTGACGGGAAACACCTTGTTGAGAAGAGACCCAGAGCAAATTGGTCTGAGGGAAGGCTGGAGAAAAGGAGCCAGTAAAGAACCTGAAAGGACCCAATGGGATCCAGAAAGATTGAGGCTCGCTGTGCGGTATGAGCGCCAGGTTTGGCAGCAGCAAGTGGGGGTGATTCCCATTGACCAATCGGTCATAGCAGCCTTGTGATTGCACAAAATGTCGAGGACAGCTTGGTGTTTGACAAAGAGGACCTTGAACGATGGGTTGTGACAGGGGACGTGATGAGCGATGACCTCATGAAACCACTGACGCAAGAATCGGCTGATAATACGTTCAAGGTCTGGAAAAAGGGCCCAAGGAATTCGAATGGCCGAGGCCTTGGGTGCCGGCTTGCCGTTCCACCATTGAATGGTCGCGTCAATGGCCTGAAGGGACATGGTGCGAAAGGGTTCCTGGATGTTGCAGGCAAGGCGACGGAGGGCATATATGTCATGGTGAGGCCACCTTAGTGGGACCGAAGAAACTTGGTTGCTTCGAACCGAGATTTGATGTTGGAGCCAAGGTCGTGGATCAACTTCCACATGGCGAGACGGTTTTGAAACCGGTCGGAGGCAAGAATCTCAGAAGGTTGATGGGAGGTGGAGTGACGGTGGATGAGCAGCGAGTGGATGCACGGTGCCGGGAAGCATCCCACCACGAAGTGGAAGAGGAACGACGAGTGTCGGTGAACGCCGTCAGAGGGCGACTTCGAGAATCCCAGTGATCTCGGGAGGTCGTTGTGGGAGTCCAGTGGGATGAGGAGTGATGAGAGTGGGAAGTGACAGGGCGTCTAGAATTGTCCCATTGGGGGTCCCATTGTTGTGACCAGGACGTACGGTCAGGATGAGAGTAGTGGGACTTGGATTGAGAATGGGTTTTGTACTTGGAATGAGCAGAGGTGGAATTGTCCCACTTGGAGGACCGTGGTTGGGATGGGTCCCACTCAGGGGCAGAAGCCCTCGAAGGTTCACGGCAGGGCGAGTCGGATAGCGAGCAGGTGAGCGTGAGCGTAGTTGGAGGGAAGATTGACGGGGACCAGTGCGTGGAATGGAATGGGAGCGGGAGCGACGGTGACGTGGTCGAGATGGTGAACGATGAGACCAACGACGTCGTGGGCTTCGACGTCGCGAAAGAGATCTCTTGTCTTCCGCATAGCGTGCAGGTCGGGATGAGCGACTGGTGGCATGGGAGCGGCGGCGGTGCCGAGAGTGTGGAAGTCGAGGTGGTGAGTGAGTGGGCACAGGTGGATAGGGAGGAGTCGTGGCAGAGGCAAAGGCCGGTGTAGGTAATGGCTGTGGAGTTGGAAGAGGTGGCTGAGGAGGTTGTAGTTGTAAAGACTCCTTACAAGCTGCCACAATTTGATTAGCCACATCCGATGCATCCAAAGCTGGGGGCTGAGCAGGAAATGAGGTGGGGCAAGTAGCCGAAGTGGAAGGGTGAGTAGCCTGCGAGTCAGGAGGGTGAACCGGTGGAGTGATGGAACCTGAGAGGTGGTGGGTGGTGAGGAGTGAGACAGGAGATTGGCCTGTTGTTGGAAGAGAAGGTTGATCTGAGCTTGAGACTGAGATTCGCGCAGTTGTGCTTGGTGAAGCTGGTCAGGGATGAAAGAATCCATGCCATAGCCAGGAGAAACATTGCCTTGAGCTGGAAGAGCTGTTGGTGCCATCGTGTTCATCATAGGAGTTCCCGTAAAGCTCATCATTGAATCGTTGAAGGGAGTGAAATTGGGCATGGGCATCTGAGGGTTAAACTTCGGTGCACCTGGAGTGAAGTTGGGATTGCCTGTAGACATCGTAGGCATGGAAGTGGACTGCTGCATGATTCCAGGCTCGTTGCATCCAGGAGAACGGGAACATGGTGCAGGAAGGGACGAGTCGGCAGTGTCAGGTTCAAAAGAAATTCACAACATCACCAACGGGATGCACTCTAGTACGACAATGCAGTTTTCCTGATAAGGCTCCGAGGCCCTCTGCTTTCCAGTAGTAGTTGGACAAGCGTCCAGTAAACGGCTTAGGTTGTCAGCTGAATTACATGCACAACTGACCTCACCAGACAACCATAAAAATAGCAAGAATTCACCATACCTGCAAGCATGGCCTGTTGCCTTGACCATCATGTTGCACGTGCTGTTGGCGCAGTAGTCACTCGAGCAAAGCTGAAAAAGGAGGTGTTTCCAGTCTCCCTGCAAAAAGGTGATTGCCCAGTACAGCGGCCCGTGGTTTAACCAAAACCGATCGACAAGGTGGTGATTGCCCAGGACAGCGGCACGTTTCATCAAAAAGAGGTGAGGGTCAGGCACGGCGGCCAGTAGTTTCAACACACGACCGATCAAAAGGTGAGACACTGAAATAAGGCCATCTGTTTCATTTTACGTAGGCGAAGTACTATTTAAATCACCACACTTCGGCTGTCAAATCGGAGGATCCGGCAATGTACCTAGAAAGGTATTCCCCGAGGGGTTCATGCCACCATGACGGAATCCGACATGAGTAACACACTTGAACAGAAACATCATATCGAATTGGGTAGCTAGAGTGCATCATACGTGCAAAAACACCTCAGTAAACCTGACAGGAGTTGGAGCGGTGAATGGATTGGAAGCTGAATCCGACGAGGTCACTTGACCAGTTCAGTCGCCACTTCGATGCGCGAAAAAATCAGATTGCGGTAACCGTGAAGTGTTTCAAAATAAAACGTCGAATTGAAAATTGTTCCAGTGAGGGGTTCTTGGCTTAGCCCCGTGCCGTAAGCGGAAAATTGAACATAGCAGGTACACACCGTTGATCAGACGGTGCTTCCCCCATTGTAGAATAGCTTCGTTGGCACAGGTATCCACAATGGGCCTGTGCCCCCTGCTGACAACAAATGATCACTCCTATCGAAAAGTCAATCAAAATTGAGACCTATGAAGCAGTGGTAAAAGTTTTACATCTCTTCAGATGCTACACACACACATACACAGACATACACAGACATGCACAGACGTGCACAGACATACATTGCATTACATGACATTACATTACATGACATTCATCACAAAACAGTACATGACATGACATTGCAGGACATGACATGACATGGCATTACGTTACCATACATACCTACCTACGTACATACATACATACATGCATGCATGCACGCATGCAAAAATCCTTACCTACCTACCTAACCAACATAAATACACGCATGCATGCATGCATGCATTCATACACCCATCCATCCATACATACATACAAACAAACATAGCTAAATAGATAGATACACTCATAGATAGATAGATACACTCATAGATTAATAGATAATAGATAGATAGATAGATAGATAGATAGATAGATAGATAGATAGATAGATAGGCACATAGATAGATAGATAGAACGATACATACATACACACATAGATAGATAGATACATACATACATCCCTCCAGTCATTCATTCATTCATACATACATACATAAACATACTTGCACATGCAAATACATACATATACATACATGTGCGTCAGTATTTATCTGTATGTACATCTGTATGTATCCGTATATGTATGTATCTGTGCGTAAATCTGTATGTATATCTCTATGTATCTATCTGTATGCGTCTATACTTTTGCATGTATCTGTATGTATCTGTAAGGTATCTGCACAGAGTCTGTATGTAACTCTAAGTATATTTGTATGTTTATCTGTATGTATATCCGTATGTAAAATCTGTATGTGAATCGGTATGTATATCTGTATGTTTCCGTATATATGTATCTGTATGTGTATCTGTATGTATCTCTATGTATACCTGCTTGTATGTTTCCCTATGTATCTGAATGTGCATCTGCATGTGCCTCTGCATGTGTATCTGCATGTGCGTCGGTATCTGAATGTATTTGTGCGTAAATTTGTATGTGAATCTGTATGTATGTATCTGTATGCATGCATCTGTATGCATTGCGCTTGTATGCATTGCGTCTGTATGTATCTGCATGTGTTTGTATGTGTATCTGTATGTATCTGTATCTATCTGTACCTGTATGTATCTGTATCTGTATGTATCTGTGTGTATCTGTAGGTATTTGTGTGTATCTGTATGTACCTGTACGTATCTGCATGTATGTATCTTTATTTTTCTGTCTAGGTCAATATTCAGTACCCAACTAATACAGATATATAAACGTAAGTGTACACATATGTGATTTTTTAATTAGGTGTATATATGTATATAAATAGAAATATACACGATTATCAAACTTTACACAAGTGTTGATCAAATTACACACACACGCACGCGAGACAGAGAACACGACTATATACACATGATCAAAGGAAGTTTAGTTCACAAACTTCCGAGTTACGGACGAATGTCAAGGGGTATAGTCTTGTCATCACCATCATCATCATCATCATCATCATCATCATGTCAACATCACACATGTGTGATATTCACGGGTGGAAAAGCATTCACGGGCCCGAAACCCTGGCGTCCCTGGGCGCCGCAGAAGGGTCTCTGTTTCCGCGGTTTCCGGCTTCGATGGGGGAAAGCGGTCGGCAAAAGTGCACAGGACTGTGGCGGGAGCTCGGTTTGCTCTTCAAAATCGCAAAAAAAATGCGTGGATCGGAGCGCTTTTGGAAGATGAGGTCGACAAAAAATGCACAGGACTGTGGCGAGAGCTCGGTTTGCACTTCAAAATCGAAAAAAACTGCGTGCATCGGAGCGCTTTTGGAAGATGAGGTCTACAAAAAGTGCACAGGACTGTGGCAAGAGCTCGGTTTGCACTTCAAAATCGCAGGACTGTAGGGGGAGCTCGGATTCACATACATGTCGTAAGGAACTGTCACGCTCGGAGCGCTTTTGGAAGATGAGGTGGCAAAAAGTGCACAGGGCTGCTCCTCTTCATCATCATCATCATCATCAGCATCATCTTCATCATCATCATGTCATCACGTCACCATCACACGTGCGTTGCATTCACGGGTAAAAAAAAAACCGTTCTCGGGCGTGAAACCCTGTGTCTTTTCGGGTAAAGTGGCTTCCGCGGGCGCCGCGGGAGGGTCTCTGTTTCCGCGGTTTCGGGCCTCGATGGGGGAAAGCGGTCGGCAAAAGTGCACAGGACTGTGGCGGGAGCTCGGTTTGCTCTTCAAAATCGCAAAAAAATGCGTGGATCGGAGGGCTTTTGGAAGATGAGGTCGACAAAAAATGCACAGGACTGTGGCGAGAGCTCGGTTTGCACTTCAAAATCGCAAAAAACTGCGTGCATCGGAGCGCTTTTGGAAGATGAGGTCTACAAAAAGTGCGCAGGACTGTAGCGAGAGCTCGATTTTACACTGAAATCGTAAAAGACTGTCACGTTCAGTTCGGAGCGCTTTTGGAAGATGGATCGGCGAAAAGGGTACAGCACTGTAGCGGGAGCTCGGTTTCACATCAATATCCCAATGAACTGTCACATTCGGGGCGCTTTTGGAAAATGAGGTCGGCACTGTAGCGAGAACTCGATTCCACATAGGAAATCGCAAACTCTGTCACGTTCGGAGCACTTTTGGATGATGGATCGGCAAAATGCGCGCCAGACTGATTCATTCATTATTGACTCACTGATTCATTGGTTAATTGACTCACTGATTCATTGACTCATTGACTCATTCATTCATTGATTCATTGACGCAGTGATTGGTTGATTCACTGTTTTGCTGATTGGCTGATTCATTGATTCTTTGATTCATGGGTTCACTGACTCACTGACTCACTGATTCATTGATTCATTGATTGGTTGGTTCATTGACTCGTCGATTAGCTGATTCATTGATTCATTGGTTCAATGATTCATTGGTTCGTTGAATCATAGATTCAGTGATTCGGTGACTCACTGATTCATTGACTTTTGGTTCATTGATTCATTGATGCATTGATGCACTGGTTCTTTGCTTCATTGATGCATTAATGCATTGTTTTATATACTGATTCATGGAAGCAGCAAGCATTGATGCAGTGATTCATTGATGCATTGATGCAATGGCGGATTCACTGATTCATCGCTTCATTGATTCATTGGTTCACTGGTTCATGGACTCATTGATTCATTGATTGGTTCATTCACTGATTCATTGCTTGGTTGGTTCACTGACTCATTCATTCATTGCTTCGTTTTTCCACCGCTTCACTGATTCATTGTTTCATTGGTTCATTGATTCATCGATTCATTGCTTCTTTGATTCATTCAGTCAGTTGTGCATGGATTCGTTCGTGTCATGTCACTGGCGTCTCAACAACCATTTGCACATTCGTTGATGCACCTCACAACTTCAGCACTTGTCTGGAAAATTGGCTGCTTCTGCATCTGAAAAATTGGCTGCTTCTGCATCTGAAAAATTTTCCTATAAGCCATCTTCTTCCTATAGCCATCTCCTTTTTCTCGAAACTTCCCCCCCGGCGCGTGCCGGGCACTACCCGGTAATATTATGTAATATGTAGACAATAACAATCTAACCATGCCGTACATAAATCATTTCATGACTTGCGGGAACCTCAAGCCTGGAACCGACTCCCAGTGGGGAGGAGCGGCGAAAGGCTCTGAATGCCGCGGTAAAGAAAAACGCCCAAACAAGATCAGACTAAAGCTCCTAAGCCTTAGGCTCCTCAATTCAAAATGATATGGAAAACTCCAAGGAAGGCTCAAAGCAACGGACTGGAGTGCTGCTTCTCAGGACTGGACTGCCGTTTCCGAATCATCCTGCGCAGATGGGCTCCTCCGAATCCGCTTGGCGACTAAAGGTCCAGCAGCGGAGCACCAATGAAACTTGCATTTCTTAAACATCTAGATACTGCCGTTGTTGAAAACAGAGTTAAAAAGCATGCATACATACATACATACATACATACATACATACATACGTACGTACGTACCTACGTACATACATACATACATACATACATACATACATACATATTTACATTTACATTTACATATACATATACATATACATTTACATATACATGTACATGTACATATACATATACATACACTGCTCTTCAAACAGACATGTATATGTATATGCAAATGTACATGCAAATTTATATGTATGTGTATGTGTATATATGTGTATATATATATATATATATGCACAGAGAAATCTGTATGTAGATGTGTATATGTGTGCGTAAATGTGTATATGCACTTGTATATACACATATACCTACATATATAGTCACATATATATATATATATATATACATCCAATACAAGCATACATACGCATGATGCTACCGACCCTCACAGATGGATGGAATCACAGAACTCCCATTCCAGTTCGCCAGCCAAGTGAAACACACTGCGGCTGAGATGCCACAACGGTGGCCAGTTGAGGGTGTCACCCAGATCCGAAGCAGCCACAATGTCAACAGAGTCAGCCCTGATACGGGAAGCCATGTGAGACACACATGCTGTCACCCGGCGAGTGTAAGCCGGTACCCGTCCCAACCTGGCAGGTGGGGGATGGGCCAACCAAAACAGTTCAGCTCAGGGGCACACGCCTCCAATGGGAGTGACTGGGACTCCTCATACCAGTCAAGCCAGCGCCGGCATAACTGGCTGACCCTCCGGCACTCATTGTCCATTTCAACCAAAAATGGATGCCCAGCTGCTACACAAGCAGCAATACAATCTTGCTGTAGAGTGGTGCATTTCTCCAAGACACCCTGTGCCTGACGGGCACGATCGTCGCCAGTGGCCTGCACCAAGAGCGCCGCTAAGTAGTTCAGGGCTTGGCCTTCGCGCGGCATGAGGGTCAACAGCGATACAACTATCAAAAATCACACAGCATGGTAACAACCTCCAGACAAGAGGCGCAACCACTGGGGTCACCCTGGGGCACAAGAAAATGATCATTTGGAGTGGGCCACACTCAAAAAGACGGGGGGGATCAACTCACACATGAGAACCACCCAGCTGATACAATCAATCGACAAGCAATTTTTGCAAGCACGTGCATAAGCTACATCTATGGTACAAGCCCCTAAGGCAGTTGCACAGGGTCGCTCGCCGGCAAAAACTCAATGCAGGCCGGACAGATCCTCTTGTCATAGCCCAGCGCCTCGAACATTGAAGAGGCAACCACAATGGGCCCCTGGAAGACGCTCTGAAGGGGACCTTGCTTCCATTTGCAAGCTGGCTGATAGCGCCCATCGTCACCAACTGGTTTCTTGGAGATGACATGCCAAAGCGACCCGGCACGCTGGCTTGAGACAAAGTGCACAGGCACTGGCGCTCCCAGCGCGTCCTGGGAGGACGCCCAGGAAAAGATAGTGGGGCCGTTGTTGCGGCTCCGCACCCCAGCTTCACCGATGGCCCGAAAGGTGTTGATCTTGGCATACACTGCGTCAAACCCCATGCGAAAGAAATGGGCCACAATGAGGGCACACAAAGTAGGGCCTCTGCGGACCCCGGCCTGGCAATGGATGTAAATCGACTACCCAGCCGCCAACGTAGACCCCACCACAGTCCTCATCCCGCGCCAGGCAGGCGCGCGGACATCACCAAGGTGGGCCACTGCGCAGGCCAACTGGGGGTGCTCCGACAGACCACCCTCATCCTTGGCCGTAGTGCCCATAGCGGAGCAAAGCAAGGTGATCTTGTTCAGCCGGAACCAACGTGCATCTCTATCGTTGGGGAGCCCCCCCAAGAAAATCCTGCAACCCCCTTTGTGGTAGATCAGGGTGGGCGCTTCAGGATCACCTGAATGGCCTGGTCGATGGCGCCGCAACTCCTGAGCGGCCAAGTTAAAGCCCTCTGTCTCCTGGTTGACTACCACAACAGCAGACGTCGCACTTGATGGAGAGGGCACTGCAGGAACAGCAGCACTGGGAGCTGCTTTCACCTTAGCCTTAGCTGCAGCCCGCTTAGACGGGTTAAGAGGCATCCAGAGGCCACACCGGAGTCGCTGGGGACGCTGTACTGGATGCCCCAACAGCCTAGGCTTCGCCTTAACCAAGACCTGACCAGTCTAAGGCACAGCTGCCCCAAGGACCTCCGCAGGAGATAGAACGGGAACGGCTTTCTGCCTGCTTCTACAAACCAAGGTACGTCCACGACTGCCTGCTTCTACAAACCAAGGTACGTCCACGAAGTCGAGCAACTTGAGACGAGATCAGCCTTGCAGAGAGCGGCACAAGGGAGCTGTTGAAGGAAGCAAACATGTTCAACTGCAACGCAGCACCAGCACCCGGCAACAACATTCTGAAGCAACTTCAGAGATGGAGCAACCACTCACCAAAGAAGAGCACGCAACATACAGAAGGATGGTCAGCAAGCTACAATCGAAGACCTACACAAGGCCATACATCAGCTTTGCAACAAAGGAGCTAGCAAGATCCTTGACAGAACCAAAAGCAGCAGACCAGCAGAAGCTGAAGCACCTACTGAGGTATGTCAACGGAACACAACACTAAGCAGCACCTGAGACCAACAGCCAAGACACCTACGACAGGAGTGACAGCAACACCTGACACTCAGGTCTTTGTCGACAGCGACTGGGCAGGATGTGCAACAGCCAGGAAATCCACAAAAGGATTCCTGATCAAGGTCTTTGGGGCAACAATCCACTACGGCAGCCTGCAATTTACGAACAAACGGAAGACCTTGGCAATGTCTCTAGTCTCCAAGGCCTTGGAATCTCTGGAAGCGGCTATGGTTTGTCTGTTTTTTTTTTAAGCTTCTGCTCTGAAAAATCAACTGTCATTCGGGACCGCATGGTCTGCATGCAATAAAAACATAGCTTGAAGCGCATCCTCTGAGAAAATATCCTTTTGCAGTGCAGCTAAACGGGCTGATGAAAATGAGCTGGCACCATTCTAAAACGCAAAATCCACCAAATTTTACATTCCATTCTTTGGCCGACTTTAAAACAACTTTATCGCGTGTCGCTACTGTACCAGGCTCATGTCTTAAAAAACTGTTTTTATGAGCACAGCTTCTGGTCCGGCGGGATGTGTGTATATATATATATATATATGTGTGTGTGTATGTATGTATTTGTATATGTATGTACGTGTTGGTATGTGTATGTACGTGTATGTACGTGCATTTATCTGTATGTATCTGTATGTATGTGTATGTGTATGAGAATGTGTATGTGTATGTGTATGTGTATGTGTATGTATGCATGCATGCATGCATGCATGTGTGTGTGTGTATGTTTGTCTGTATCTATGTATGTACGTACGTACGCACGTATGTTACCGTATGTTTGTATTTTTGTTTGTTTGTTTGTTTGATTGATTGCTTCATTGATCGATTGAGTGATTGATTGTATGTTTGTGTGTTTGTATGTTTGTATGTTTGCCTATGTATGTTCATGTATGTGTATATATATATATATATGTATATGTATGTATGTGTGCGTATGTGTGTGTGTGTATGTGTGTGTGTGCGTCTGTGTATGTATGTGTATGTACGCACGTACGTACGCAAGTATGTATGTACATATATACACAAACTATGTACATACAGCATTAATCATATATATTTGAGCAGAATGATATGTCGGTATGAGTAGTACAATATGTAGGTATACATACGCAAACTATGTACATATAAATGTATAGCATTAACTATGTATACAGCATGATATATGGATTTATAGATAGGTACAGTATAATATCATGTATGTATATATATATATTTATATTTATATTTATATCGCGATATATGTAAATATTGACTACATGCCTACAATCAATAAAGGATGTGTACGCATAATCATACATACATTTGTATGTATATATATAGACACATACGTATATCTATATAAGGAAAAATAATGGGAATCAAGGAGCCAAAGCTGATAAATATATACTGTATATAAATATACATACTTATGTATATATATATATATATATGTATATATAAATGTGATATTGATTGCGGCATCTATATCATGAATGCATATTTCAAATAAGATGTGTATGCTTGAATGCTTGGTTGTTGTTCGTTGTCCAAGGCGAGATTCATCGTCAGTCCTTTTGCGAGCTTTCTTGTCTTTATCCTTCTCCTGACCAGTGTCAAATGAGTCCAGTGAGGCCTCAATGAAAAGGTTCCACAGAAGTGGCGCTGTTCTTGCAAAATTTCGCAAGACACTCACCCAACTTGCATAATCTTTGATTCTCACCTTACCTAAAAGATTGGGAATCTCTTCCAAGACTGTCTGAATATCTAGATTCTAGAACTGTGAAGATGTTCCGGAGCAATTCCAAGTTTTGCTCACTTGGGACCTGTCGGGCAGGAAAAACAGTCTGTCAATAGCGTGGGCAAAACCGCATCCAGAATCATAGTTTGAGACAACATTTATATCAACCAATCTCGTCCACACGCGTTTGGGCTTTGTACAAGCAACAAAGAAGACACGGGTCTCTTCTGCCCATGGCACATCAGGCATTTCGCAGGATAAGAATACTGGTTACAAATATCATGTATGTATATATATATATATACATATACAGACATATGAACTTATATATTTCTTTTTTCTCTAGTCTCTTTCCATCTCTAGTCTCTTCACTTCCCTAGTCTCTTCCCTTCTAGCCTCTTCACTTCTCTAGTCTCTTCTCTACTCTCTGAACTGGTCTCTTCACTTCTCTAGTCTCTTCACTTCTCTAGCCTCTTCGCTTCTCTACTCTCTGTACTTCTGTAGTCTATTCACTTCTCTAGCCTCTTCACTTCTCTACTCTCTTCACTTATCTAGTCTCTTCACTTCTCTACTCTCTGTTTTCTATTTCTTCAATACTACAAAACCTCATAATTTCGATATCTCGGAAGTGTCTCTTCTAAAACTTCCTTTGATATTATGCGCCGCACTATCTTATCATCATATTCATATTGTATCATTCAAATCTTGTCATGTTTTGCAGAGCCTCAGAAACATATGATTATTTCAAAAAGAATTCATCCTGCAGCTCGTCCTTCTTTCTTTTCTTTCTTCTTCCACTACTACTGCTTCTGTCACCTGAGTACACAGCGTGTATTGACCCCTGCTCGACGCATGTATATATTCAACGGGGATTTGGATTGCAACTCTCGCGTCAACTAACTTCTCATGATCCCTAGAAATCCTGCTTATGGCTCGGTTCCCTCTTCACATCTCTTCACTACCACTCTGGCACACTTGACAACATTTTGACATACTCCAAACGACAATGCAGAGTATGAAGGTTTTCAAATCAACTAGACCTGTGAGGTCCACAAACACCAATAAAACTGGTTTAGCCTTTTCCCTATTACCGTTGCAGCAAGCATATGCATGTCTGACGGAATAGTGTGAGGAAACATGTTGGTGACCAGCCCCCAATAACAAGAAGAAAACTGGCACAAATAGTAGTGGAAAGTATCTAGGAATGTGGTTCTTTGCTAGCACCTTGATCAAGCCAAACATATTCTTAATCATAGTAGCACTCGGACACTGCTACTAGATGTCCCACAAAAACAGCAAAATGGTCACATTTTGGATCAAAGAAAAAGCAGATCACAATCGAATCAGTAACAAATAGGAATAGAAAAGCATAAGGAAAGACTTCTTGAGACCCGCTGGACTGCCCCAACAACATCTTGCGCGGCCGATACAAAGCATAGATTCTACCCCAGAAACCCGAGCGTACGAAACTAAAAAATTAAATAGTCCAATCACCTTTCAAGACATGATGACAACATGATGACAACATAATGACAACATGATGACAACATGATGACAACATGAGTGTGACGCTACCTTCATCATTGCACGGGTGGGACACCGCAACAAATTCCATAACCGCAACACAACATACATCACAACATAACCTTTGTGTTGCTACGATAACCTCTATTGCGACGCTACCAGGAAACCAGCCACTACAGCAGCTATCACAACATGATCGATACATAACATTATCCTGGGCAAAATGACGAGCACGGCGGTGTTGCTGTCACAATGATCATAATCATAAACAAAATCAAAGTTGATTTGCAGTCATGATATGTCATGATGTAGAAATTCACCATCATCGGCATCATCATCATCATCATCATCATCATCATCATCATCATCATCATCATCATCATCATCGTCATCATCATCATCATCATATTCTTCTTCTTCTTCTTCTTCTTCTTCTTCTTCTTCTTCTTCTTCTTCTTCTTCTTCTTCTTCTTCTTCTTCTTCTTCTTCTTCAGCAGCAGCAGCAGCAGCAACAGCAGCAGCAGCCCCATCGTCATTCTGATCATCATCGTCATGATAGTCATGATTCGCACACAATCATGACGATGTGGACTTCAGGTGGAATGAATCAAGTGGAGTCACTTGGTCGAGGGTGGAGTTAGGTGGCGTGGGTTAGGTAGAATGAGTTGGGTGGAGTGGGTCGGATGGAAGGCGTCATGTGGAGTGAGTTGTGCATCATGTTTAAGTTTATCAGCTTTTAGGGGCAGTGGTTGGGAAGGGGAGGGAGAGGTTTCCATGAAAAATCATGCGTTTGGCATGTGGTCCGCCCCATCCCTTGCTGAAGCAAGAAGAAACTCCATCTACCTAACGCTAGCTTTCCTGATGACCACACTGTGTTCTGATCTGATCTTCCAAAGAAACTCTCCATTGCTTGGACAAGCCTAAATATAATGCAAAGATATGCAAACAAAGAGCAAACTTGGAAATGGGTTTGAACATTGTTAGACAACCTTGTTAGACCTTTTTAGACAAGCATTCGCTTCAGCATTCAAGGCATTCGTCTTGGGAATGGACTTGAAGAGCTGCTCCTGTCTCTTCTGCGCTTTTTCCTTGGCCACACTGAAACAAGTATCACACTGTAGAAACCTGAAGCACCTAAACTGTTTAGGAATCTCTATTATTATATATATATATATATAGCTCTCTCAAAGTTTGGAAGAAAGACAAACCAAAAGGTTATGTTTGTCATTGATAGACAGCTTTGTGTATGTGCAGGAGGACCGTCTTGGCCTCTGTTTCACCACACACACTGAGCACCTCAGAGTCAGACTTATCTTTGTTTTTCTTTTCTTTCTTTTCCTCGGGACTCTTGAGTCTAAGGGTGTTTCAAAAGACTGATGCGAATGATCTCCTTAAAATCCATCCATCATGAAACGATCGTTTCAAAACGAACTCTTCTGGCAATCCGCACCTTCCCATGTGGAAGGTATGGATGTCCCGGATGTCCCGAATGTGCGGGATGTCCAGGATGTGCCGAATGTCCCGGATGAGCCGGATGTCCTGGCAACGTGAACACATGGTGCCACACACGGAGCGCTTGGCTTCTCTGCCTGGATATCCCATGGGGTAGCCATGGGGCAGCATTGGAGGCATGCCTGCATCAAATGCACTCGTGAAATGGCCAAATTTACCTAGTGCTGACACAGTCCAGTGAACGGACAAGGAAATGCAGCTCTCAAACTATCAAAGTTGGAATTGCAATGCACAGTTGTAATGTGTTGTAATGCATGACCTTTTCAGGAGATTTACTTCACAGCATCATACAGTAAGCACCTGGATAGCCCATGCCAGGATATCCAGGAGGCATTGCGGGCATTCCCTGCATTGGATAGCCCGGACCATGAGGGCCAGGAAGACCAGACCTCACTTCCAAGATCTTCCAAACTTACAAGTCCTTCAAGTCCTTCTTGAAATGGCAAATATCAGTAAAAATGACAATGGCCATAGTTCGACCTGATCGTTTGCCTTATGGGAATAAACAGTTTAAGTTGTCAAGCTTCAAGACAGAGAGGAAAACGTCCATGACTTCAACTGATTTTCGTTCACAAATCATTGCCGACTCAGCGGATTGCGCTCTGGAAGATTCGCATGGGCCTTGCTGACAATTCCAAGCACTCTCAAATATGCATGAAATATTTGGGAGTCAGAGGATGCATCTATTGTTATCTGCTGTTATTGACAGTTATGAATCTATTTTGAATATAATCAACCCGGCCTCCACTCATGGCTGGCACCGAGCAGGTGACCTCATTCCTGCAATTGTAATACAATTGTGATATATTTGAATATAATATTATACATATATATATATATATACAATACATAATTATTGCAAATTTATTAAAGGCTTATTAAAGGGTTTTTTGCTTGTTGCAGTGAGACTCATCTGAGGCTCATGGACACTTTGTGCATGCGTTGGAGAGTGTTTCTTGGGTTCATGCCATCTGAACAAATCATAAAATTCAGGGGAAAAGTATGCAAAACTGGCCTAAAGCGTAGATGTCATCCTCGCATTTGATATTTTGTTTTACATTTTTTGTCTGTTTGTAGTTCCAGCATGTTCCAGCTTGAGGTTGCAGCAATGTCCGCCCGCAGCACTGATGCAATATGCTATCAACTGCTAAGTTGTTTGTAGCTATCCAGTCATTCAGAATTTAAAATGATCATGAATCGTTCAGGACCCTGCTGGAAAGACACCTTTTCCGCTCTTGACATACCACGAAAATTTTGATACTGGTGAGACATACTGTACAGACGAGTTCTATTTTCAAAGTTTATTTTCAACAAAATCTGCAAAGTCTTCAACTGTTTCAACCCAACCAGGCAACTGGACTGTGGTTGGTTGCCCTTTTCTTTCTACAATGTTCACAATGTTTTTTTCAAATTCTTCTTCTAAGAGCATGAGACAAACTGCTACATCATCCCAACTGGCGGCGTCAAAAAAACCCAATTCATCCAATGTCATGTCAAGGGAAAGCATTGTCGATGGAAGGCCCAGCCATTGTGCAATCCTTTTTTCAACCATCTGGAGGGTCTCCAAGCTTGCCTTCCTGGATCTCTCCGTTTCTGGTGCTCCAGACCCCCGCAATCTCTTTCGAAGTAACAACCTTCTTTGTTCTCGTTTTTGCTGGATCCAATCCTCAACCCTTTCCAAGACTTTCTTATCCGCTTGTCGAATCTGCAATTCTGCCCAATACTCATCTTCCTTCATGCGCCGACCACGGATTTGTTCCATGGTCAAATCTTTGTCAGACTCATTGAATCTCATTTTAAGTTCATCTGTCAATTCAGTTTCCAATTCTGCAAAAAAATCCCGCCCTCGCAGTTCCCAGTAATCTTCTGAAACGGTTTGGCCCCTCTCTTTGCGCTGAGACCTGGGGGAAGGGACCCTACCTCGCCATTCACCCAACATGCCCAAAGATGCAAGCTCTTCCACTGCCTTCTTTATCAGTTGGAATTTCTCTGCATCTCCCGTTTTGGGTACATCTGGATGGTAGATTTTGGCCTGTTTTCTGAAAGCTGTTCGCAATTCGTCCTCTCCGATTTCATCCATGGGCGAGAGGTCCAAAATTTCATACGGATTGAACACACCTGTATTAAAAACATCTGAATCCTCATCAATTTCATCAACACCACCTTTGCGTTTGTTCCGCTTTCCGTCAGTTGCCTCATCGTTCGTGCTGCTTTGTGAAAAAGGAATGGTTTCATCAGGGCGGAATCCATCGCCTTGGAAAAATGCATTCAAAGGTGCCGCACGGCGTCTCCAAGTTTTCATGCTGACAAAGTCCAGTTCAACGTTTCCTTCCAAGCAGTGAGGCAGGAGAAACAAGGATGCATGCATACACGCATAGCCAACCCAAAATCGACATTTGTGCACGTCATGACGCATGACGCTCAGGCGCTGGAATTTGTTCTTGCAGTCGAAAACCAATGGCAAACAAATTTCAAGGAACAACATTTTGCATTGATTCTTGTTGAGTGGTCTGCAGCGTGTTTAACGTGTCCCCGTGAGGAAATGCCGATATCAAATGTTTTTTGACTGATTCAAACTTGGGTTTCTGGGAATCAACTTGGAACAAGCAAACAAAATGGAAAACACAAGGGTGTTTGAGTTTGAGCCATTAGTGAAAAGCTTGGAGATGGCATCCATGCAAAGCATTTATCAATCATGTGTTCGACCGACGACTGTCATTATACGATTGCGGGTTGCAAGATTTGAGTTGATACACTAGTCGTTTTGATGTTCCAGTTTGTCCCAAAATTGGAACCACCATACCACTTTTCACAAGCAAATGAACGTAATTGTGAATAACGTATAATTATCAAAGGAAATTTCGTAGAGAAACTCCGAGTTATGGACTTTCACGTTCTCATTAAATTCATGAAACTTTATGTCCACCCCCCCTGGGCCAACCCCCCTTAACCTTAATCAACAAATAATTGCTTAAATGGCTGCTAATTGATACAAATTAAGCTCCTAATTTGTATCTAACTGCTTATTCTTAATTGGGTAAAATTTGCGCCCCTAAAACCGCCTTATTAGCAAAAAAAAATCAGGATGGCTAATCACCAATTAATAACTAAATGGAAATCCAAAAGCGCATTTAAGGTGGGTTTAAGCAATTAGTGCACTAATAGCAGTTTTTCTCAACATACAGTTTATTTAAGCAGTTAAGGATCTAATAGTGCACTATTAGCAATTTGGGTTTTTGCCAATGTAACATCACAATTAAATGCTTATTAGCACATACCAACATATTATTGGTACACACCGACCTTTGGGGAGTCCAACACAACAAATAAAGATGCGTTTGATGTTTTTTTTCTCCTTTCCCATGGGCACCGGCGTTTCAGTGGCAACAAGCCGGACTATTTTTTGAGAAATGCTTTCACCATTCAACTAAATTGGTTCCGGTCCCCCTACATCAAGCCTCTCTGGGTGAAACAAGTTTGTCTTTCTGCATGTTTTTTTTCAAACTATCTCTTTCTCATAGGGGAATTGTTCTTTCGTCATCCAGCCCAATGCAGCGCCATTCCATTTTTTCCACTGGTGACACGATGTTGAGCAGTTGCATCAGCAGCCGCATGGCACTGTAAATCCTTGGATGCAGAGCTGGAAGTTGAGCAAAAACCAGAGAGGGAAGGGGAGAGAGGAGAGGGAGGGAGGAGAGGGTGGGAGAGGGAGGGAGGGAGGGAAAGGGAGAGAAGAGGGAAGGAGGAGAGGAAGTCAAGAGAGGGAGGAGAAGGAAGGAGAGAGAGGGTAGATTGAAAAGGGATGGAGGGAAAGAACGGGAGGGGTGAGAGGAGGGAGCAGAGGGAAAGAGGGAAGGAGGGAGGAGAGGGAAGGAGAAGGAGGGAGGAGAGGGAGGGAGGAGAGGGCTGGAAGGGAGAAGGGGAAGGGAGGGAAAAGGGGAAGGNAGGAAGGACAGAGAGGGTAGCTTGAAAAGGGATGGAGGAAAAGAACGGGAGGGGTGAGAGGAGGGGGCAGAGGGCAAGAGCGAAGGGGGGAGGGGAGGGGGGGGGGGGAAGGGGGGAAGGAGGGAGGGGAGGGAAGGAGAAGGAGGGAGGAGAGGGAGGGAGAGGGAGTGAAGGGGATGGAGCAGAGGGAGGGAGGAGAGGAGGGAGGAAGAGGGAGGGAGAGGGAGGGAGAGCAGGGACAGAGGAAGGATGGAGGAAAATGAGGAAAGGAGGGAGGAGAGGGAGGGAGGAAGGGCGGGGAGAGGGGAGTAGAGGGAAGGAGAGGGCCGGGGAAGGAGGCATGGGGAGGAGGTAAGGGAGGAAGGCAAAGAGTAATCTGAGAGGGATGAAGGGTGGGCAGGGAAAGGAGGAGCTGGAGGCTGAGACTGCTATTAGATCTAAATTAGTGAATTGGAGAAAAGGTAAGGAGGGAGCAAGGGGTGGAAGAAGGAGAGGCAGGGAGGGAGGGAGGGAGGGAGGGAGGGTGGGGCAGAGGGATTGAGATTGAGGAAAATAGGGAGGACTGGGAAGGGAGAATGAATGATGAGATTGCTATTAGACGTAACTTAGTGAAGAGGAGGATGGAGGAAGGGAGTCTATGCAGGAAGGGGATAATGCCTCTGACTGCTATTAAATGTAGATTAGTAGATTTATGAGAGGGGAAGGTGGGAGAGCAGATGGCAGTAGGGGAAGGAAGGTACGGGAAGGGGGGGTAGGTAAGGAGGGAGGAATAGGGGGGAAGGAATAAAGGGATGGAGGGGGGGAGGATGGAGGGAGGAAAGGGATGGACGGATGGAGGGAAGGAGGAGAGGGCGAGGGGGAGGGACGGAGGAAGGAAGAGGGATGAAGGAGGGAAGATGCAGAAGGACAAGAAGAAGTGGGGAGGGAGGAGAGGGGCAGAGGAACGGGAGGAAAGGGAGGGATGGGGAGAGAGGAGACGATGGGCTGGAGAAAGAAAGGGGTGGGAGGTAGCGAGGAAAGGCAGGGAGGGAAGGAACAGAGACGGAGGGAGGGAGGGGAGGCAAGAGAAGGGAGGAGAGGGAGGGAGAGGGAGGGAGAGGGAGGAAGGCGGGGGGAAGGGAGGAGAGGGGAGGAGAGGGCCGGGGAAGGACGCATGGGGAGGAAGAAAGGGAGCAAGGAATAGAGGAATCTGAGGGGGATGCAGAGTAGGCAGGGAAAGGAGGAGCTGAAGTCTGAGACTGCTATTAGATGTAAATCAGTGAATTGGAGGAAACGCTCCCAGAATCTCCCAGAATGCCCGTCCCAGAATCTCCCAGAATCTCCCAGAATCAGTCCCACTCAGTCCCAGAATGTCTGTCAGAATCTCCCAGAATGTCCGTCCCAGAATCTTTCAGAATCTACCAGAATGTCCCCAGAATTTCTGTCCCAGAATCTCCAAGAATCTCCCAGAATGTCTGCCCCAGAATCTCCCAGAATCTCCCAGAATGTCCGTCCAGAATCTCCCAGAATGTCCCTCCCAGAATCTCCCAGAATGTCTGTCCCAGAATCTCCCAGAATCCCCCAGAATCTCCCAGAATCCCCCAGAATCTCCCAGAAAGGCCGTCCCAGAATCTCCCAGAATCTCCCAGAATGCCCGTCCCAGAATCTCCCAGAATCTCCCAAATTCTCCGTCCCAGAATCTCCCAGATTGTCCCTCCCAGAATCTCCCAGGATGTCCGTCCCAGAATCTCCCAGAATCTCCCAGAATCCGTCCCACTCCGTCCCAGAATGTCTGTCAGAATCTCCCAGAATGTCCGTCCCAGAATCATTCAGAATCTACCAGAATGTCCCCAGAATCTCCCAGAATCTCCCAGAATGCCCGTCCCAGAATCTCCCAGAATCTCCCAGAATTTCCCACCCAGAATCTCCCAGAATCTCCCAAATTGTCCGTCCCAGAAGCTCCCATGATGTCCCTCCCAGAATCTCCCAGAATTTCCGTCCCAGAATCTCCCAGAATCTCCCAGAATCTCCCAGAATCCGTCCGAATCCGTCCCACTCCGTCCCAGAATGTCCGTCCCAGAATCTCCCAGAATGTCCGTCCCAGAATCTTTCAGAATCTACCAGAATGTCCCCAGAATTTCTGTCCCAGAATTTCCAGAATCTCCCAGAATGTCTGCCCCAGAATCTCCCAGAATCTCCCCGAATGTCCCTCCCAGAATCTTGCAGAATGTCCCAGAATGTCCGTCCCAGAACCTCCCAGAATCTCCCTGAATGTCCGTCCCAGAATCTCCCAGAATCCTCCAGAATCTCCCAGATTGTCCGTCCCAGAATCCCCCAGAATCTCCCAGAAAGGCCATCCCAGAATCTCCCAGAATGTCCATCCCAGAATCTCCCAGAATCTCCCAGATTGTCCGTCCCAGAATCTCCCAGCATGTCCCGCCCAGAATCTCCCAGAATGTCCGTCCCAGAATCTCCCGTCCCACTCCGTCCCAGAATGTCTATCAGAATCTCCCAGAATGTCCGTCCCAGAATCTTTCAGAATCTACCAGAATGTCCCCAGAATTTCTGTCCCAGAATCTCCCAGAATCTCCCAGAATGTCTGTCCCAGAATCTCCCAGAATCTCCCAGAATGTCCGTCCCAGAATCTCCCAGAATGTCAGTCCCAGAATCTCCCTGAATGTCCGTCCCAGAAGCTCCCAAAATGTCCGTCCCAGAATTTCCAGAATGTCCGTCCCAGAATCTTCCAGAATGTCCATCCCAGAATCCCCCAGAATCTCCCAGATTGTCCGTCCCAGAATCTCCCAGAATGTCCCTCCCAGAATCTCCCAGAATGTCCGTCCCAGAATCTCCCAGAATCTCCCAGAATCCGTTTCACCCTGTCCCAGAATGTCTGTCAGAATCTCCCAGAATGTCCGTCCCAGAATCTTTCGGAATCTACCAGAATGTCCCCGGAATTTCTGTCCCAGAATCTCCCAGAATGTCTGTCCCAGAATCTCCCAGAATCTCCCAGAATCTCCCAGAATGTCCATCCCAGAATCTCCCAGAATGTCCCTCCCAGAATCTTGCAGAATGTCCGTCCCAGAATCTCCCAGAATGTCCCTCCCAGAATCTCCCAGAATGTCCGTCCCAGAATCTCCCAGAATCCGTCCGAATCCGTCCCACTCCGTCCCAGAATGTCCATCAGAATCTCCCAGAATGTCCGTCCCAGAATCTTTCAGAATCTACCAGAATGTCCCCAGAATTTCTGTCCCAGAATTTCCAGAATCTCCCAGAATGTCTGTCCCAGAATCTCCCAGAATCTCCCCGAATGTCCCTCCCAGAATGTCCCAGAATGTCCGTCCCAGAACCTTCCAGAATCTGCCTGAACGTCTGTCCGTCCCAGAATCTCCCAGAATCCTCCAGAATCTCCCAGATTGTCCGTCCCAGAATCTCCCAGAATCCCCCAGAATCTTCCAGAATGTCTGTCCCAGAATCTCCCAGAAGTTCCGTCCCAGAATCTTCCAGAATGTCCCAGAATCTTCCAGAAAGGACGTCCCAGATTCTCCATTTCCGTCCCAGAATCTCTTAGAGTGTCCGTACCAGAATCTCCCAGAATCTCCTAGAATGCCCGTACCAGAATCTCCCAGAATCTCCCAAAAAGGCCGTCCCAGAATCTCCCAGAATTTTCCAGAATCTGCCAGAATGTCTGTGCCAGAATCTCCCAGAATCTCCCAGAAGGTCCGTCCCAGCATCTCCCGGAGACTCCCAGAATATCCTAGAATCGAGGGAGGAAGGGGGAAAGAAGGGAAGAGAGGGGAGGAGAGGGGTGGAGAAGGAGGGATGGGGAGGAGGGAAGGGAGGAAGGCACAAAGTAATCTCTGAGGGATGAAAAGGAGCTGGAGACTGAGACTGCTATTAGATGTAAATTAGTGAATTGGAGGAAAGGAAGGAGGGAGCGAGGGGTGGAAGAAGGAGAGGGAGGGAGGGAGGGGTAGAGGGATTGAGAATAAGGGGGGATGAATGATGAGACTGCTATTAGATATAAATTAGCAAAAAGGAGGATGGAGGGATGGATTCTATGGAGGAAGGGTATGGGGCTGTGGACTGCTATTAGATACAAATTAGTGTATTTGTGAGAGGGGAAGGTGGGGAGCGAATGGCAATAGGGGAAGGAAGGTACAGGAAGGGGGGGAGGTAAGAAGGGAGGAATAGGGGGGAAGGAAGAAAGGGATGGAAGGGGGTTTAGGGGAGGGAGGATGGAGGGACGGAGGGAGAGAGGGAGGGAGGAGAGGGAGGCAGAGACGAGAGCGAAGGGAGGAAGGACGGGAGGAAGAGGAAGCTGGAAGGGTGAGGGAAGGAGGGATAAAGGGAGGAAGGGAGAGGGAGGGAAGAGGAAAGAGCAAATTTTATTGGTTTATACCCTCTCAAAATCAGAAGGCAATGGGACTTGAATGAATTTCCAATCAAGCTGTGAAACATGGGTCGGTCTTGTTAAGGTACAATAGAATAGGGGAAAGATAGAGACGCACCGCTGCGCTCACCTTCAGAATGGAATGGATTGGGTAAATGTTGGTTGTATTTTGGGCTTAACTGGTAACCTCTTTCATCATGTGAACAGAACGCCAGAGAAATTTGCCACATTTCAGGGTGAAAAGCTGGTGGCAGAGAAAGCCATATTTTAATCAACATTCACGTATGATGTCTATATTAACGAGCAGATCAAAAAGGCCGTATGACCACAGTTACAAGGGCTATTTCCCAATTAAGTGGGACTTAGATTCCTGTGGTTGTGCCCTTGAAAATTTCACCTCACCTGAACTTCTGACATGGCGCGACAAGGGCTTTGGCCAGGGCCCCTCAGAGCGGTCACCGGTCAGGGTCGGTAGTGTCCCCATGCTCATCCCGTTGGGTGTGCAGGTGGCTGCATGATGTGATGTTGGACCATATAAGAACACCAGACAGTCAAAATGATAGTGGTGTTTCTGGTGTGATTTGTGCAAAACATTCAATACCCTAATCTATGATCACAAGGAGGGCCAACAAAAGTGATGGGATGCTTCTCCTCAACTTGAAGGAAATAGCAACTGTAGCAAAGGTTTCCTATACAAAGGTTTTTTCCCCAATCTCCAGCCAATCGCATTCTTGACCAACCTGTGACCACCCAAACGAATTCCACAGTACTCCCACTCTATGGTCAGTCAAAACAAACCAAATGAAAACTGACAGCAATCTATTACACAACTAATATCAATCTGAACCCAACCTTGACCCAATGTAACCCCACACTAATCGACAATTAATAGCGATCCAGGTGATTTAAATACCCAAAGCACTAATCGATCACTAATAGCAATGCAAGGGAGTTCAAGGCCAAAAGAAAATGCCATTCCAGTTCCAATCTACATCCATTTGATCTCAATTTAATGCAAATCTTATTCCAATCTAATAGCAAACATCCTGAGTGAAGGATCACTTCCATCCGGACTGGGCACCGATGGAATTGATCCGGTACGATTTTTCCCGGTTTTTTTTTTGTGTCATTCTGCTCCCTAGACTTTGAATGAGCTTTCTAAAAAATATTTCAATATAAAGAAAATGAAATTGATATTTTTTAAAAAATGTCAAAACAAAAATTCTTATCTACAAAAAAATAATCATATAAATAAATTCGAATTCAAAAAGAAATAAGTTTCATATTTCCATGACATTTGTGGCTGCTTT
This sequence comes from Symbiodinium sp. clade C Y103, assembly GCA_003297045.1. NCBI lineage: Eukaryota > Dinophyceae > Suessiales > Symbiodiniaceae > Cladocopium > Cladocopium sp. clade C. The sequence continues at coordinate 58,876 of BGPT01002198.1, read as the reverse complement.
CCTTGTATTCCCCGTTGTGGTTCCCCCTTGTGGTTCCCCGTTGTGGTTCCCCGTTGTGGTTCCCCGTTGTGGTTCCCCGTTGTGGCTCCCCAGCCCCGGAAGGTGGGCGATGCTTATTTCCCTAGGGATTCCCCGGGGATTCCCCAAGGACTCACAGCTCCACCTGGGAATCCAGCCGGGAGAGCACCGCTTATGTTCCCTGGTGCTCTCCCGGCTGGATTCCCAGGTGGAGCTGTGAGTCCTTGGGGAATCCCCGGGGAATCCCTAGGGAAATAAGCATCGCCCA
>BGPT01002198.1:20282-48767 GCA_003297045.1 Symbiodinium sp. clade C Y103 | reverse complement strand
CAGCATAGCTCAGAGAGAAAAGACGCTGCGCTCACTGTCGGTATATCCAGGTGTGTATATAGACCAGGGCCCCTGAGGGGAATACCACGTCACCCCCCTCCTTCCCCAGAGCCTCGCCTCCCTCTCCTCCCCTTCCTGCCTCCCTCCCCTCCCTCTTTCTCCTTTTCTTTCCCTCCATCCCCTTGCTCTGTTCCTTCCCTTCCTCCCTCCCTCCCTCCCTCCCTCCCTTCTCTCCCTCTCCTCCCTCCCTCCCCCCCCTCCTTCCTCCATGTCCTTCCTCTTTTCCCTTCTCCATCCCTTCCTTCCCTCCTTCTTCCCTCCGTCCCCTCCCTCCCTGACCCTTCCTCTTCTCTTGCTCCCTCGTTCCCCTCCAGTTCCTCCATCCCTCCCCTCCATCCTTCCCCGTCCTCCTCCCTCTGATCTCTTCTTTGGGCCTTCCCTATCCTCCCTCCTCTCTCCCTTCCTCCCTCATTCCCTCTCCTCCATTTCCCCCCTCCCCTCTTGCTACTGTGGTGCAAGCTGTGCCTGGTGATGCTGGTGCCATCCAAGATCTCGGTCACAAACGCAGGAAGAGCCTTTGCTGAGCGAGTTGGAAGTAAACCAGATCGTTGAACAAATAAATACATGACATGCGTTTTGCCTTGGATTTCCTGAGAAATTCCTTGGTACCCAAATCTATCCTTATTAGATCCCCCAATGGTTTCAGTTTACAGTTTTCATTTTTTGTGGCCAAGTGGCCATTGGTGGAGCAAATGCTCCCTTTCGGAATTCTGGCGACCACACAAATGCCAGTTCGGTGGGCGATCCACCCACGGATGATCCATCCACATAGAGATGAAATGCCTTCCCAGCAGAGAGGCACTTTCGAGCGGAGAAGTAGTACACGAACTCAGTCAGGCACATGGGCTCACAGAATAGATCTATATTACAGCACTAGGTTATCAGAGAAAGAGGCTTATCCCAGAAAAGGGTCTGAGGAATTTCAGATGTAGGTTCAGCACAGGTTCCAGGCGAGTTCTGGTTTTGTTCTGACACGGTTCCAGCAGGGTTCTGGCCTGGTTTTGGATGGTTATGTTAAAATACTTCTCCCCATTCTTGTCCAACTTGGTAATATTTTCCTTTTGGGCCTAAAATCAGGTAGAAAAATCTGTTTGGAAAAAAAAAGGACATGAATTTAGTTGAGCAATCCTGAAATTGAGATAAGGTACTGCTGCTGTAAAACAAGTTGTGCTCAGAAAACTCTTTCGTTGTTTCTCTCCAGCCTGTGAAACTCACGACCAAGAACATAGCGGACAGATCCCTGAAGCAGCTGCTCCTGGGCAGTGGGCAGTAAATCATTGTTGTTCTCTATTGTAAGTACCTGTTTCCATGTCCTTTCCTTTGCATCAGCAAAATTGCACATGGTTACTGTCCTGCCTTTTCTTCCTTTGAAGTCATGGTGAAATGTGCTATAAATTGCTTAATAGGGTGCTTGTTAGCTGTTACCTTGCAACGTCTGTGTTTGAAAGAACCCCCTCCTTGGATTCCCATAGCCTTTCTGCAATCATCTTCTTCTGCTCAATCACAATAGCTGATGGTTTTCGCTTCTGGCTGAAGACTTCAAAATCCTCAACATGACCCCCCATTGCTTCTACTGTCTCGTCCAGTAGGGCTGCAACCTGAGTAAGGAGGCATAAGGCGTTTCCTCGTAGTAGTTGGGAGATCTCTGGCCGGTGAGCTGGGTCCAGGGAAAACATCAAAAATTCAGCAAACGTAGGGTTCTGGAACCTGCTTGTAATCCATGTCTTGTCGTCCAGGTGCAAATCGGTGTTCCAAACTTCCAAAATCAAAGAAAAAGCTTGTTGACTGAACAAAGTCCTTGTTGATATCCTCATGTCGTAGTCCACGGTCAATGTCACCCATGGTTTGTTGTTGTGCCCATTCTCCCTCTCTGTCACAACCAACTGAAACTGGAAATCAATTGCGCCAATTGTCGAGAACAGCTTTTGCAAAAGTCTTAAGAACCATGTGCAGCTATGCTCCCGGTCAGATTTCATCCGTTTCTTGTGCGAGATGCAATAAAGTACAAAAGCAATGACCATTGATGTGGAAACTGTGCCCTCTTTGAACCATTGCTTTTGCCTTGTGTTTCTTGCCAAGTGCCTTGCGGCATACAGTGGGATCATTGGAGTCCAGTTAACTCCTGGCCACAACTCTCTGTGGTAGTTCATGATGATGTCCTTTTTGTCTCTAAACAACTCACTTGCCTTTCTGCCATCACCAGTTCTGAAGAAAAATAGACCAAGTGCTCGAATTGTCCACTCACACTGCCGGGAAGTGGAGTGATAAACCAAAAGTTTTTGGTTGGAAACACGAATTTGCAACATGCAGTCGAAAAGGTTCTCGTTTTCTTCCTCAGTGGTGTCTTCACAGTCCATTTGTGGATATTCCTGAGCTTCATCATCTCTGTCATGAAACTCGGCCAGGTCCAGTTGGTCCCCCTGTGTTGAATCTAGATCGTCCTTTGGAACAAGATCTTCTAGAGGTGGTAGATCATCTGAGTCCTCTTCTAAAAAGAGATCAGCTGGTATGTCTGCCATGTCAATGTTTCACCACGGGCCATCGCCCATAGCTCTTGACTTCCTCTAGAAAAGATTCAAACCCCAGGGAAAACATAAAGTGGCCGGAATGTCTGAACATCAGAGTAGAAAAGTAAATAGACTAAGTTTTCATATATTTGATCATTTCTCGAAAAAATGACAATCAGACCCCAATGTCTTTTTAATCTAGGAAGGTGACATGGGAAGTTATACCTGGGAGGTCCTTGAGCCAACCTCTCCTCTTGACGCGGAACCATGTCTCTATGTGTTGACCTTTTGTCTGAGTTTTGGGTATTTCTGAATTGATTCCCGTCTGATATTCATTCTGGCCTTGATCCCATGACATGTGAAATGAACAAAAGATTCTGTCCTTCCAAGAAAGCCCCTGGCAAACAGAAACGCTACCATTCGAAATTGCAAGCAACCTGAATGACAGCACCAGAAGAAATTTCTGACAGCAGATAACACCCTAATTGACAATTAATAACCATGCTTGGGGATCCCAATTTGAATCTTGCCTTTGGTCTTTAGGAAATTCCTTTACCATGTTTTGCAGGAATTGGTTTTTCTGGGCATTGAACAAATGGTTCTGTCCTTCCAAACAAGCCATGGTTTATACCAATTTTTGGGGAATCTATTTTGATGCATGCCTTTGATCTGGCTTTTGTGAATTCCAGATTGAACTCTGCAAGACTTGGTTCCCTTCTGGTATTCTTTCTAACAGTGATCCCATCAGGTAATGAATCAGATATGAAATGAACAAAGGGAAAGGGTTTCCTTCCAAAAAAAGCCCCAGTAAACCGAAACTCAACCCTTCAAAATTGCCAAGAAAGCAACCTGAATGATAGCACAGAACAATAAGCATTTCTGACAGCAAAGAAACCCCTAATTGACATTTAATAACCATGTTTGGGAGATCCAGTTTGATGCATGCCTTGAGGGTGCAAAACTGGACAATTTGCCGTTTGCCCTTTTCGTCTCTTGAAGAAGTCTGCTTGCCAAAAAAGCATGGCGGAGACAAACCCTCCACTTTGTGGTGCGCTGCGTGGCATGGCCAAAAAAATGCAGACAAGGTCATCAAGCATGTTTCTCTGTAAACTAAAAATAGGATAAACTTTTGAACAATCGAATCCATGTTGGTTCAACGTTGGCCATTGCATTTGAATTGAGAGGGTGTCTCCTGAATTTTCTGGCTTTGAAACTCATGCTGTTTTTTCATCAGCACCTTTTGCATGCCTCATGAGTGAGGGAGGCCCAAGTCCACTTGCCTTGGCCACTACGACCATTTCCTTTGCGCTCAAAATCTCCATATAGGAGTCATCTTCTGGTTGGCTCTGGTATGCTTCTGGCCTGGGAGAAATATAGAATCCACCATGTCATGTATGGTAACAACTTTGCTATATCCATTTCTATGTGCATTTCCATTACCACGTTCATACACGTTTACTACATTCACATGTATACATCCTTACATTTACATGTACACTTAGAACAATGACTGTTCTTTTTCAACACAATTGTAACCTTCACCACTTCAAGGTCAAATATGGATTTGTTTGGTATTGTCCACAATTTCGTTCACATTAGAAATTTGCAAACTTTTGAGTGCTTGAAAGCCTCGAGTCCAAGTCTTGCTACTTGCCATAACCCGCCAGGTTCTGATCAGCACGTGAGGTAACAAACACACCAAAAAACATAAATCTTGGTAACTGCAAACAGGGAACGGAACATCTGTACTTCCGGAATCAAGAAGCTTCTCAACCCATCTTGGCTTGCTTTCTGAGTCTTCGTCATTGCAGAAAACGAAATCTATGCCCTTGGTTGTCACGTATTTTTTCATAACCCAATCTTCGGAGTTGGGCACACGAGCCATACGCCCTTGGAGAGGGTCCACAATGAACCTCTTTTTGTCACTTTCAAAAAAGAAAGGACTGTCTGTGCTGGGCGGTGGTGGATGCACAGCGCTGGCGACTCGTCTTTGTGTTTCATCCTCGGACTCAAACAGTTCTTCCATATGGCATTCCAGTTTCTCCTGACATTCTGATCCGTTTCACTAGAGGCACATACCAAATAGTAAGTTTTGGTAGAAAACAGTGATACTTTACTTGGTCCAAGCGCATCACCAATCTGAAGTTGTGTCCCTCCTGTTTTTGGATATCAGAATGTAATTCGGTTGAATGGATATTCGTATCCCTGTCCTCCAATCCATCCTTGTTTTTTTCCTCCTGGGAGCAAAAAGAAGGAAAACAGAACAAATCAGCTGATGTTTTGATTCTGACCCATGTGACCGGACCTTGAGAAATATGAAATTAAGGTTCGGGAATCTTTCAACACTAATATAAAGACTGCGTTTCCAGTTTTTGGTAGTTGATTTTTTGAGACAGAACACGAAGCTACCAGCCTGTGTCTCTCTAAGAATCGACAAAAGACTCAGGCTTGACTCTTCCCTCTGCATTGAAAACAAATCTTACTCGCAATTTGGAGTGTGAAAAATTTTTGCCTAAGTCTTTCATTTAAAGAAGAGGCATGTCTGACGTCTCTTGTTGGACTTTCGCGTATTTGGGCCCTTCATTATCTCTCTATCCAGAAGGTCTTCGATGTCAGTACCTGGCTCCTGGTGACCACATGATTCTTATTCATTTTGATTGCTGCAAGAATTTTCTACTTTAAAATGCTTTTTCTGTTTCAACATGGCGCTAATCGAACTCTATTAGCTGCTCTGCACTTTCTGAATGGGCAACGTAATGCTGATGCTCAGAAGAGCTTAGAAGAAGGGAATGAAAACCTCAAAGAAGAAAAATCCCAATGTCCTCCGATGCCTGGTCTTCATGCTCCTTTTGGCAAATCGGCTGCGGCTCTGGTGAGACATGGCTGGAATAAATAAAGAACGCAACTGTTTGATTCCTCTTTTTTTGTCTCAAGCTTGCAATTCCAGGATCAATCTTACACCTGAGAACACCTTTCAAGTACAATTTAATTTAGCCAACAGCACAATCACAAGGTGTGAGCTTAAAGGCTCCTGCTCCTTCATCAGAGCCTCTTGTTCTTTTTCACCAGAAGTAGACGATACCTATCCAGTGATCAGAACAGCTGAAGGAACTGCGCAACCACAAAAAATTAAAATCCTGAATCCTAATAACAATCGAACTCCACAATTCCTGTCCTGGCCTCTTCTGCTTTTGTGAGCGGAAACTGCTTGTGGAAAGCACTTTAAAGTTCCCCCTGAATCCCCCAAAATGTCCGCCCCAGAATCTCCCAGAATTTCCCAAAATGTCCGACCCAGAATCTCCCAGAATCTCCCAAAATATCCGTCCCAGAATCTCCCAGAATTTCCCAAAATGCCCGTCCCAGAATCTCCAAGAATTTCCCAAAATGTCCGTCCCAAATTCTCCCAGAGTGTCCGTCCTAAAATTTACCAGAATGTCTGTCTCCCAGAATATCCCAAAATGTCCGTCCCAGAATCTCCCAGAATCTCCCAGAATGTCCGTCCCAGAATCCCCCAGAATCTTGCAGAATGTCCATCCCAGAATCTCCCAGAATGTCTGTCCCAGAATATCCAAGAATGTCCATCCCAGAATTTCCCAGAATGTCCGTCCCAGAATGTCCCAGAATCTCCCAAATGTCCATCCCAGCATCTCCCAAAATGTCCGTCCCAGAATCTCCCAAAATGTCCGTCCCAGAATCTCCCAGAATCTCCCAAAATGTCCCCCCCACAATCTTCCCAGAATCTCCCAGAATCTCCCAAAATGTCCTTCCCAGAATCTCCCAAAGTGTCCGTCCTAGAATTTACCAGAATGTCCGTCCCAGAATCTCCCAGAATCTTCCAAAATGTCCTCCCCACAATCTTCCCAGAATCTCCCAGAATCTTCCAAAAATGTCGTTCCCAGAATCTCCCAAAGTGTCGGTCTTAGAATTTACCAGAATGTCCGTCCCAGAATCTTGCAGAATCTCCCGCAATGTCCATCCCAGAATCTGCCAAAATGTCGGTCCCAGAATCTCCCAGAGTCTCCCAAAAAGTCCGTCCCAGAATCTCCCAAAATGTCCGTCCCAGAATCTCCCAGAATCTCCCAAAATGCCCGTCCCAGAACCTCCCAGAATCTCCGAAAATGTCCGACCCAGAATCGCCCAGAATCTCCCAAAAATGTCCGTCCCAGAATCTCCCAAAATGCCCGTCCCAGAATCTCCCAGAATCTCCCAAAATGTCCGTCCCAGAATCTCCCAGAATTTCTCAAAACGCCCATCCCAGAATCGCCCAGAATCTCCCAAAATGTCTGTCCCAGAATCTCCCAAAATGTCCGTCCCGGAATCTCTTTAAAATGTCCGTCCCAGAATCTCCTAGAATCTCCCAGAATGTCCATCCCAGAATCTCCCAGAATCTCCCAAAATGTCCGTCCCAGAATCTCCCAAAATGTCTGTCCCAGAATCTCCCAGAATCTCCCAGAGTGTCTGTCCCAGAATCCCCCAGAATCTCCCAGAATCTCAAAATGTCTGTCCCAGAATCTCCCAAAATGTCCGTCCCAGAATCTCCCAGAATCTCCCAAAATGTCCGTCCCCGAACCTGACAGAATCTCCCAAAATGTCCGTCCCAGAATCTCCCAGAATCTCCCAAAATGTCCGTCCCAGAATCTCCCAGATTTCCCAAAATGCCCGTTGCAGAATCTCCCAGAATCTCCCAGAATCTCCGTCCCAGAACCTCCCAGAATCTCCCAAAATGTCCGTCCCAGAATCTCCCAAAATGCCCGTCCCAGAATCTCCCAGAAACCCCGAAAATATCCATCCCAGAATCTCCCAGAATCTCCCAGAATGTCCGTACCGGAATCTCCCAGAATCTCCCAAAATGTCCGTCCCAGAATCTCCCAGAATCTCCCAGAGTGTCTGTCCCAGAATCTCCCAAAATCTCAAAATGCTTGTCCCAGAATCTCCCAAAAATGTCCGTCCCAGAATCTCCCAAAATGTCCGTCCCAGCATCTCCCAAAATGCCCGTCACAGAATCTCCCAGAATCTCCCAGAGTGTCTGTCCCAGAATCTCCCAGAATCTCCCAAAATGTCTGTCCCAGAATCTCCCAAAATGTCCGTCCCAGAATCTCCCAGAATCTCCCAAAATGTCCGTCCCAGTCCCAAAATGTCTGTCCCAGAATCTCCCAAGATGTCTGTCCCAGAATCTCCCAAAATGTTTGTTCCAGAATCTCCCAGAATCTCCCAAAAATGTCCATCCCAGCATCTCCCAAAATGTCAGATTCAAAATTTTGGAAGATGCTGGTGGACAATCATACAGAAGGCTTACGCAAAATTGAAAGTGAAAATGGATGGTTATGTTGTACACCCTCTCGGAAAGTGCCTCTTCTGCGGGGTCAACTCTGCTTGGAGCATGCTCTTGGTTCTCCTGACCCATGTATATTGAAATTGTTGACAAATCAAAGAAAAATAAGGTCCTTTTTCAAAATACATCAAAGTACGAGAATGTAAAGTAAATTAGGTTGATTCACAACGAAGCAATCGTCTCCTGTGCAGCTCCTGCTGTCTCTTGTTCATTCTCCTGGGATGGATTGCAGAAGTTGCTCCACATTGAACCTATTCAAAATCGGAATCATTGTATCATATGGAGCCATTTTCTGTACCTGTATTGTTTACTTAGGTGCCTTTCTGTTTGAAACTTGGCTTCTTCAAACCCGTTCCTCGTTTCCTGGGATTGCTAATACACACTGATTTGCATCGGCATCCTTCAGCTGATCTCATCAAAAGGTCCTCTTCTTCCTTCTTGTTTCGTTCCTTTTCTTTTTTGCTTTGGGATTCCGATTCCTGGCGCAACATGGAAGGATTTGAGTGTGCACAAAATCATGATTGTCAGGAAAATGCAATGTTTTATGTCTTTCCAAGGATTGCTAATACTAACTGATTTGCATTGGCATCCTTCAGCTGATCTCATCAAAAGGTCCTCTTCTTCCTTCTTGTTTCGTTCCTTTTCTTTTTGCTTTGGGATTCCGATTCCTGGCGCAACATGGAAGGACTTGAGTGTGCTCAAAATCATGATTGTCAGGAAAATGCAATGTTTTATGTCTTTCCAAGGATTGCTAATACCCACTGATTTGCATTGGCATCCTTCAGCTGATCTCATCAAAGGTCCTCTTCTTCCTTCTTGTTTCGTTCCTTTTCTTTTTTGCTTGGGGATTCCGATTCCTGGCCCAACATGGAAGGATTTGAGCAGACTCAAAATGATATGTTTGCATTATCATGGCGTGAGTACACAGAGCTTCAAGTTGACTCCATTCTTAGAATTAGAAGTATCATTTTGTGATGTTCCTGGAAGTCTTCAACACATGACAGTCAATTTGCACACACCTTTGCCTCTCAAGTTCTCTGCTGCTGCAAAATGTGAACAGGCAGATTGCCCACCTATTCTTGAATTAATAATAGTAGTAGTGCAGAAGAAACTGCATGGTGTTGTCTGGAAAACAACAGCCGGAGATACAAATTTCCTTGGGAAGCTTCACTTTAAGCGCTGCATGGAGACAGTTGGCTCCCACGGGTTTTGAATGGAAGGAAATGATTTCCATTTGGGCTCTGCAACCACCAACCATCACTGTCATCACTGTCATCTCCCCCTGGGCCAGTTTCTGGGGAAACCACAATGAAATCTGCATGTGAAGGTAATGAAGAACAGCTCCAGGTCTTGTTGGCTCATAGATAGACGGTGATTCCTCAACATTCTCAGGTCTAGTGATCCAAGTGCATGAAAGGTATGACAAAAAATCTGACAAGGTCGTAGAGCTCAAAAAACCTTCATGCCAGGATAAACCTTGTTGGCACCACTGCACAGAAATAAGGGCGAAATCCTGCAGGACCTGACCAAATCCTGCAAAAAATCTTCGTTCTCCCTGCGCTGTTCGCTCATGGTGCGTGCGACTTCGAATGTAGATGCTCATAGGGAAAAGCCACAGTCCAGGAAGCAGGAAAATACATGTCACAACCGCAAAGGCCAAATTGACAAGTGTGATTTCACACATGTCAGAAAATGACACCAGGCAACCACCTCTTGAACCCGTGCAAAAAAAAGCTGCAAAAGAGTGATTGCACATCTTGACTTCCCATTGTATCATAAAACTGCCTGGATGCCTCAAATTTCAGTCGTTAACAATTGTTGACCCTGGTCCTGAACTTTCTTTTGGCTTTTCACTGGGCTTGCCTCGTTTGTCTTCTGCTGGTCCTTGTCTTTCACATTCAAAACCTTGTATGTGTGTTTCTTGATCAAGATTTATTGGATATGGAATTAAGGAAACATCTTTGTTCAACACCCTTTTGATTTAATTAGCAGAACTGTGACAGTAAAAAAAGGCACTTTATGGAATCTCCTCCTTGCTCGAACGCCCTTGTGCGTGAGAGTCATGTTCCGATTTTGCCTGTCAAAAGGGGCACGCTGGGGAAATGGACATCATCAGCTTAGTCTAGACAGGTATGCATCTGCTGGGGCTGTAGAGTAGTTGAAGCACGGATTGGGTGATACTTAAAGATTGGGCAAGGATAAGGTTGGGTCAGCATTAGATTTGGGGAGAAATTAGATTGGGCGAGTTGTAGATGGGGTGCGATTTAGATTGGATGAGACTTGATTGGGTGAGGGTTAGATTAGGTGATAGGTGAGAATTTGATACTGCAATTGCCCAATGTCCCTGGAGGACATCCAATCTAGGATTATGATCGCCTATATTCTGAGATTAATAATGAAAAAAATGGGATGAAAAATGAGCAACCAGTTTCATAACAGCATGCATGTCTCTTCTTGTCTCGTTTCCTTTCTGAAGATTCCTTCCTTTGTGTTTTCGCTGAGTCTAGGTATTCTTTGCCTCTGGATAATATTTACAAGAAAGACTTACAAATAAATCCTTTGTTCAACTATGTATATTGAATGACCCAGCTAACAGAAATCAATTGTTTTTTAATCTGTGCCTCCTGATGAGCCTCAGGATCAACGTTGTCTGCATTTTCCTGCCAATGCTGGAGAGCTTGCACTGCAATCTTGGGGACAATTTGCTATTTGATGACTGTTGGTAGAATTCCAATTCTACATTAAATGTTTTGAATGTTTTCTGTAACCAGGATCTTGAATCTGCAAATTTATTGACCAATCTTTCCAAAAAAAATGATTCACTAAAGCTGAAACCTTTGCTGTTGCCCCCAGTTTCCACAGGATTTTGTGTCCCCACTGACAGCTTGCCTGTGGCGCTTGCTTCTGCCTTCTGTCCTTCTCCGTCTTGGGGGATTCTTGAATCTCAGACCGAGTGTCCCTGGACTTTTCCTGCCAAAGTTGAAATCCTGCAGAAACGAATTATATATGCAATGCTGATGAAAAGTTCTTTTTAACAGCTGCAAAAATGGTTGATTGACGCCCTCCCCACCAAAATGGCTTGCCTGTGCCTCGTGACTCTGGCTTTTCCTTTTGCTTTTCTCCTTCTCCTTTTTTGGGGATTTTTGACTTGCGGACAGAGCTTCCTCAGGATTTTCCTGGCAAAGTTGTACAGCTTTGGAAGACTAAGAAAAAAGCAAATCATATGATTCCCCTGAGACTATTTGCAGTCATGTTATGAAAGAGGGAAAACATGCTATTAGAGATCTATTAGTCAATTTCACAATGTCTGTGATGCTTCTCTTTTTGAATCAAACAATCAAACAGCTGCAAGGCTTTTTAGTTGCAGGTTTCTGTAAACAGAAATCTAGGATCAACATATCCATTGGCAAGTCAATCCAAAAAAAAAACTACCTTTTGCTAGCCTCACTTTTCCCAGTGACATGGCTTCCCTGTGCCTCTTGCTTCTGCCTATTGGATCTGCGTTCCTCCTTCTTCTCCTTCTTATTGGGAGATTTTTGACTCTCGGACCGAGCTTCCTCAGACTTTTCCTGCCAAAATTGGAAAGATTAGGAAGACTACAACAAAACAAAAATTCTATTTAACATCTATTAGTCAGGTTCGTTTTCTTTGTGCTGATCAAAGCCTTTTGTTTGTATTATCAACGGCAGACATGTTTGTTCCCTGAGTTCCCTGTAGACAGTTAACACTGCCCCCTTGTGACCCCCATTTTCACTGTGCCTCTTGCTTCCGCCTTTTGCGTTCCTCCTTTTCCTTGGGAGATTCTTGACTCTCAGACGGAGCGTCCCTGGACTTTTCCTGCCAAAGCCGGAAAGCAAGGGAAGACTAAGAAAAAAGCAAACATCATATGATTTCCACATCCTGAGACAATTTGGAGGCATGTTATGAATGAGTTGAACAATATTCTACTTCATATTGATTATTAGTCAGGTTCAATGTCTTTGTGCTGATCAAAGCCGTTCTGTTGTATCAACTGCAAACATGTTTGATGTTCCCTATCATAGACAGGTAACACTGCCCCCTTGTTGCCCCCATTTTCTGTGCCTCTTGCTTCCGCCTTTTGCTTTTGCGTTCCTCCTTCTCCTTCTTGGGCGATTCTTGACTCTCAGACGGAGCGTCCCTGGACTTTTCCTGCCAAAGCCGGAAAGCCAGGGAAGACTAAGAAAAAAGCACACATCATATGATTTCCATGCCCTAGACAGGCAAGCAACACTGCCCCCTTGTTGCCACGATTTTCTGCAGAACGTTGTTTCCCCATTGAAAGCTTGTCTGTGCCTCATGCTTCTGCCTTTTTGTTTTGCGTTCCTCCTTCTCCTTCCTGGGAGATTCTTGAGTGTCGGATGGAGCGTCCCTGGTCTTTTCCTGCCAAAGCCGGAAAACCAGGGAAGACTAAGAAAAAAGCACACATCATATGATTTCCATGCCCTAGACAGGCAAGTAACACTGCCCCCTTGTTGCCATGATTTTCTGCAGAAAGTTGTTTCCCCATTGAAAGCTTGTCTGTGCCTCATGCTTCTGCCTTTTCTTTTTTCGTTCCTCCTTCTCCTTCCTGGGAGATTCTTCATGAGTGTCGGATGGAGCGTCCCTGGACTTTTCCTGCCAAAGCCAGCCGGAAAGCCAGGGAAGACTAAGAAAAGATGTGAAGATCATGTGGTTTCCATACCCTGAGACAAGATGTAGGCATGACACATGCTATTTGACATCTATTAGTTAGTTGTACCTCCTTTTGACAATCAAAGCCTTTCTGTTGTATCAGCTGTTGACATCTTTATGTAATATTCCCTGTAGACAGAAAGCTGTGATTACCTCATTCATTGGCAAGTGTTTCCAAAGATGAGCAAACTTTTTGACATTTAAACGTAAAAAAAAAATCCGCTTGTTGCTTTCAGTTTCTGCAGAAATTTGTTTCTGCATTGACTGTGCCTTTTGCTGCCGCCTTTTCCTTCTGCGTTCCTCCTTCTCCTTCTTGGGAGACTGTTGACTCCCAGACCGAGTGTCCCTGGACTTTTCCTGCCAAAATTGGAAAGCTTGGGAAGATTAAGAAAAAAAACAAATATGGTATGATTTCCACTGCCTGAGAGAATTCGCAGGCATGTTGTAAATGAGGGGAACAGATACAGTAACAAGATTTCCTTTGAAAACTCTGTGCTCTTTGGTATCTATTAGCACACTGTGCCTTACAATAAACAAAGTATAACTTCCAGAATGTCCCACAATTCCCCAGAATGCCCCAGAATGACTAGAATGTCCCAGAATGACTAGAATGTCCCAGAATGTCCCAGAATGTCCCAGACTGCCCCAGAATGTCCCATTGAAGTTTCAGAATGTCCCAGAATGCCCCAGAATGTCCTGGCATGTCCCGGAATGTGCCAGAATGTCCTAGATGTCCCGGAACCGTATTAATATCCCCTACAAAGGCTTGAAACGCGGAATCTTCTACAAAATGGTAGCTGCTGAAGATATCTTTTTTCCTTCAGTGTGGGGCACCTGATTATATAATCTTCTTGGACTCAGATTTAGAGGTGTCCTAGATCAGTATTTTTGATCCCCTTTCAACAGCATTTTCGGACACCTACCAAAAAACAGAAAATCATTGGGAACACCATTCTGTACTTACAAAATCGGGCTCCCAACCCCTTGGCCCAAAACTGAACGGGGATGTATTAATTAAGGAAGTATGGAACGAAGGTATGGAACAAATGTAGGGAAAAAAGGTACGGAACAAAGGTATAGAACAAAGGCATGGAACAGGTGGTATGGGTAATCCAAGTCCGTAAAAACACAATGTTAATGTTGTCCCTGGGATCTGAAAAGTCTTGTTTCCCCTTGACATGGCGAGCCTTTGTCACTGTTTTCCGCTTTGCACTTCCGTGTTCTCCCGTCTCCCGCTTGGAAGATTTGGGAGTCGCTGGAGGATCAGCATATGCCTGCCAAAACTGTAATCTGTAAGGCTGCAGAAAATATTGTTTACATGTTGCAACCATCATTTCATTTCTATCCCCTTTGTTAACAATGTTCATCAAAAGTTTTGTTGAATGACATGAAGGAGTGAATCAAAAAATACTGTTAGGCATCTATTAATTAGTACGTTTCTCTTAATCCGTTCTGATCAAATCGTTCCATATTTCTCAGATGCTAAATTGCTCACTCTTGATTGAGTTGCCAACATATAAGAGTAAACGCAAATATTGTTGGCAAATTGAGAAAAATGAGATATCATTGATTTCTTTGGCTAATTGAAAATCTCTGCTTGCACATCCCCAAGTTTGTGCAGAAGTCTTTTTTCCCAAGACAGGTTTTGCCTTCTTCTTTTTCTTTGCCTTGGGAGATTTTTCCTTCTCGGAACGATGTTCAGATTCCTGCCCACAGGCTGAAGGCTAAGAATTCTCTCTGTTAAAGTTGTGATCTGACCTTTTGAAATTTGTTTACCTCAACAAGAACATCCCTCACAATTTGACATCTATCAAGTGTGGTTCCAATTTTTCCTTTTCAACTTGAATGCTTTGTCTTCCCCACGCTTGGCTGGCCTTTCTTGGGGCCCTTTGCCTGCTCCTGCCTCTTTCACTCCTCTCGCTCCGAGTAGATTCTGCATCCTCGGGATGTGAGAATCGTCTTCAATTCTTTCAAACCAGGTCTTGCTAAGCAACCATATTTAAGGCATCATTAAAATTGGCCATAACTTGTTTGATCTTTGTTGTCAAACATGTCCTCTCAATGGCTAGATGAATTGTTTCCCACTGGGGCATACTCCTTCTTTTTCACCGGCTTCTTGGATTGCTCGTCATCGCTGAACGTGAACGGGTCAACATCCTGCATTCTGATGCATTTTTTGACATCTGATGAGCAAGACAAACGTGCATTAATAACATGACTAATTGTTTAATTGCAATTCAACCATGGCCAGGTTCACAAGGGAAGTGAAAAAATGAAACATTGTGAGGACATTGGGGTAAGGACCATGCTATCAGGGACTGATTTGTGAAATTGGGCCGTAGTACTTTACATATCCAACAGAAATGCTGCTTGGTCAATGATTTTCCAAACTTGTCATGTTTCTCCTTGTTGCGGACCGGCTGTTTCGGTTCTTTTGCCCTCCTTTTTTCACTCTTGGGAGTTCTGGGCGGTGAATCATCTTGGTCAGAATCATCCAGATCCTGTCATACGTACAAACAGTGGCCACAAGAGGCTTCGCAATTTGTTTCCTTCCAAATATTTGCAAATTGATTAGAATTCATTTTGGAACAATTGCAATCACCAAGGAAAACGCATGCAATTTGCAACTTGATACATCCCCTTCAAGTTTCCTATTTGCCCCATCCAATTCTATTGCCTTCTGGGCCGGTTCTTCATCGCTGAAGAAGAAGGCCGTATCCATCTTTTGTGTTTCCTGGAAAAGGACATTTCCAAGTCCCATGTGGTGAAGAACTAAAAAAATTATATTTCACAAGATGAACAGCTTCACAATTTGAAATTTCAACAATGTGTGAAGAACACTTTCATTCTGATAATTAAATCTAGTAAATTGTATCAGGCATGAGCGGGAAAGAAAACGGGACAGGAACGAGAATGGACATGAGTAAGGAAAAGAAATGGGAACGGGTCCTTGTGTTTCAACTTTGATTCAGACTTTCCCTGTCCAGTACGATGAGAAAGCTTGTCCTGGGCGCAGTGGTTTTTGAATTTCCTTTGGCTATGTTTTCGTCAAAAAAACTTATTCATTGTTGATTGGTTACATACGTTGGGCATTGAAGTGGTTCAGCATTGAAAATCTGAATCCAATTCAATATGTGTATTGTCTCACTTCAGAACCCAAAGTTTGAGGTTTGCAGAAATACTACAGGCTGTCCTACCCCCGCCTCCGCTTTTGACCTGACTCTGGTGTTTTTGGTCTTTGCCTGCATCCATTGTGCCATGGTTCCATCATAAACTGAAATTCATTGGATGTTCTTCTGACAAAATGAAGTGGTGAGAAAAGCCCGCCTTTTCTTTCCTGATTGAGCCCTCATCACTGAATTCAAACCCTTCCTCCTGCATGATTCAGGGAAAAGAAAGGGATTGAGAATGGGGACAATAGTAGGGAGGAATGAGAAGGGGGAATGAAGGACAACACTGCTATTAGATGCAAATTAGTGGAGAGGCAGATGGAGGGAGGGAGTCTATGGAGGAAGGGGATGGGGGTTGGTGACTGCTACTAGATGTAGATTAGCAAATTTGTTGAAGGGGAAGGTGTGAGGGGGGGCAGGTCGGGGACAGGGAAGGGAACGGGGTGACACCAGGCAGTGATTGAACTAAGTAACATCTTTTTTGGTTGCAAATGTCTCCCAACTTGAAAGTAGTTGAGGGCAAGTTCAGTGACCCACTGCCATTGACAGATGATTGATTGAACGCACCTCTTCCTTCTTTTTTCTTGGCTTGTCATCATCACTGAAGGAAAAGTGATCTTGTTCCTGGCACAGAAGGTTCACAAGCAAAAAGCTGCAAATAATCTTAAGACTCTATTAAATGTAGCCACTGGGTCCCCGATTTAAAGATCTTTTTACAAATTCTGCATCCACTACCTCTGGCTATACTTTTTTGGTTTTTTGGGTGCCTTTTCCAGTTTAATTTCAGCCATCGGGAGCCTGTTTTTCAACCGGCTGTTTAATTGTCTTTGTCCTTTTCTTCAGTTGGATCGGTGTCTCATTCTCAGATCCAGAACTTTCCTGCCAAGTAATGGTTCCTTGACAGTGGAATGGTAAACGTATGTTGATTCAGCTTGAGGACGCTATTAACTGTTAAATAGCATTGTTTCAACAAAACTGCATTCTGAAAGGTTCAAATGTTAAGCGCAACTCAATCAGCAATGAGTACACCCCACCTTAGGAGGACCCTTCCTTGCCTTTGACTTTTCATCCTGAGAAAGAAAGCAACGGAACAGAATTGAATGCATCTAAAAGTGTAGACAGTGGCAAAATCAAGTGTTTGCAGAATCTCCTGGTCAGTTTTGGAATCTTTTTTTCCTGTCTTATCTTTCTCCTCTCTCACTGACGCCCTCACTTCTTTGATTTTGCTACTTTCTCCGGGTGTCATCCCCTTCATCAACGCTACACCAGGTGGAACAACGGGTTTCTTTTTGGAATGCTTGTGTTTGGAGATTGTCACGTCATATGGATCAGGCCCAATCTCCCCAGCTTCAGTTGTGAACGAAAGCTGCTCCCGTTCTTTGAGCTTTTCAAGCTCCTTGAATCCGGCCTGCAACAGAAAGGTTCAACCCGGTTACATTGACGACACCCAGTGGTTTCAGAATTTGTTCACAATGTCATTTTGACAGGTGTGGCAAAAACATCCAAATGAACACCAAATTAGTTTAGAATCTGTGAAACAGACCAACCCCCCACACAGACTATGTCCTTCTTTTCAACTTTCTGAATCTCCTTGGTTTTTTCCTTCGATTCAGGCCTCAGAATTGGAGCTGACAGAACGAAAAGTGCATTGCAATCTTGGCAAAATGATTTCCGCTTTGAGTTTTCAACATTCACGTTTTGTTAAATGAAGAACATGCAATGTGCAATGTTTGGAATAGAAACTAATTGTAAGACATACTCAGATGTAATCCAAGAATGCAGAAAGGAGTTCTTACAGGAAATTGGTTTGCATTAAGCAAGCTGAAGGATTTGCATCTTTATATATATATATATTTATTTATTTACATCCCCCAGACTGGCGAGAATGATGAATATTTGATGGACTTCTGAATTTTGATTGATTCACGAGTGCAAGTTTACTGGCTGATTTCCAAGCCCCTGGCATCTCTACCTTTCCCGTTCTCAGCCACTTCTGCATTTCTTTTGGGTATGGTGCCTTCTCGCCATCTTCAGAAGCTGGAAGTTTCCAGCTATACCCACCCACATCCTCTTGTTCCAGATACCCTTCTTGCATCATCTTCATTTGCCATTTGACAAATTTCTTGATCTCTTCTATCCCCCACTTTGTGTGTTGCATTGGATGGCCCCGTTTGGTGTTCTCTCCACTGATGGCCTTGACCATGCCATCCAGGTTGTTCCTTGGAAAGAAAATTGAAGAAAACAAAGAAAGGTCAAACAAGAAGGGTCACAATTTGAAGTGACGGAATAGAAGCAACATTGCAAAGTTTTGCATTTGTGTTGGTACTGGTGAAAGGAATCTCCGATTCCAGGATTTTAGGCATTCTTTGTGGCATTCTTTTTGTTATTCTATCTGGCATTCTTTCTGGGACATTCTGGGACTTTCTTGGACAATCAGGGACATTCTGGGAGATTCCGGAACATTCCAGGACATTCTGGGACATCTTACAACAAACTGGGACATTGTGGGCTATTCTGGGAATCTGGGACACTCCAGGACATACAGGGGATATTCTGGGACATTTTGGGACATTGCGGGACATTGTCGGAAATTCCGGGACCATTCTAGGACATTCCAAGAAATTCGGGGCATTCCAGGATTTCTTGGGACATTGCGGGACTTTTCCTTGGACATTCTGGAGCTTTCTGGGACATTCTGGGACTTTCTTTGACAATCAAGGAAATTCCGGGACATGCCGGCACATTCCGGGACATTCTGGGACATTTGGAACATTTTGGGACATTTTGGGACATTCGGGGACTTTCTGGGACATTCTGGGACACCCTGGGGCTTTCTTTGACAATCAGGGACATTCTGAAAGATTCCGGGACACGCCAGAACCTTCCGGGACATTCTGGGACAATTTGGAACATTTTTGGGACATTCTTGGACTTTCTGGGACATTCTGGGACATTCTGGAACTGTCTTGGACAATTTGGGACATGCTGGTAGGTGGGGAACAAAACTGAATCCTGAAAGCTTGCCTGTTCTTATGCCCGCCGGGCGTAAGCGCAGGTGGGGCTTTGGCAACGCAGGTTTGGCATGGTAAAAACTGTTTTTTCATCATTTTAGGCCGAAAACCTGTTTGATGAAGGGCCTGCCTGTTCTTATGCCCGGCGGGCATAAGCGCAGGCGGGTGAAAAGGATACATTTCTGTGGATTCCCAGGAAAAAGAGAAATTTCATCCATGACATCTTGGGATATTCTGGGAGATTCCACAATATTCTGGGATATTATGGGGTATTCCGGGATTCCGGAACATTCTGGGACACTCCGGGATAGTTTCTAGAATGTCAGAAGATAGGTCAGATAGAATGCCAGAACATATATGCCAGATAGAATGTCAAATAGAATGCCAGACCTGCAGCATGCCCCAGAAAGTCCAGGAATAATGTCCCGAATGCCCAATGTCCTAGAAAGTCCCACAATGTCTAAAAATATCCCAAAAGGTTTCTGAATGTCCAAGAATGTTGCAGACTCTTCCAGAATGTCCCAGAACATACCAGACTGTGCCAGAACCTCCCAGAAAGTCCCAGAATAGCCCAGAATGTCCCAACATCGCAGAATGTCCCAGAATGTCCCAGAATCTCCCAGAATGTCCCAGACCTTCCCAGAACCTCCCAGAATGTCCCAGAATCTCCACAAATGTCCCAGAATTCCCCAAATGTTCCAGAACCTCACAGAAATTCACAGAACTTCCCCGAATGCCCAGAATGTCCAAGAATGTCCCAGAATCTGCCAGAATGCCCAAGAATTTCCCAGAACATACCAGAATGTTGCAGAATTCCCGAATGTCCCAGAATGTCTCACAATACTCCAGAATCTCCCAGAACATCCCACAATTTCCCGCAATGTTCCGGAAGCCCCCAGAATTTCCCAGAGTGTCCCACAACTGCCAAGGCTGTTTTCATCATAAGTGTGGGGAAAATTGCACAGGTAATGGGACTTTGTGGATGGCTAATATATGTAATTCAAATTCTTAAAGGATCTTATTTACCAGCAAAGGATCGCTTTTTTCTTCATCCCAGGGAGAAAGCCGGTGACAAAGGTCAATATTGCCAGCAATCCCTCACGGTCCACCGATTTCAAGTTGCGAATATGCACCGCTTCTGTGAGCCACCGTTTGATGTGTGAATCCTGAGCTAGTCAAGACGCCAAGCACAATGACAAAAGACATGTGTACCATGGTGGTTGAATGTACTTTAGGGATTCTACTCTTGTGTGTTTAATAAATATAGAGATTGAGATCAGGTAGGTGAACGCTTGACTTGAGTTCTGAATTGAAAAAACCACAACCTGGTTTGCTTCAACGGCTGCAATTCATCTGCCCCAGATTGAACAAACGGGAAAAAATTACAAAAGAACAGTTTGCTATTAAATGTAGATCAGGCAAAAAAAAGCAATTCAAGGAAAGAGTCAACAAAGTCACTGTACCTTGTCTGTGACTTGTACGTTGTGACCTTGCTGACCCTGGGAGTCGGCTTGGCATCTGACCTGTCAAGGCTACTTTTGGGAATCCTGGTTGAAGAAGACGGCCTTGCTGACTTTGATGCTGCAGGCTTCTTTGTTCGTGGGTTCAAATAAGGGTCTGAACCATCTGGAAACCTGAGCGGGTCTTTGTCAACTGTCAACTAGGACAAAAGTGGTGGTTGTCGAAATTCAAAAACTGTGGCAAGCTCTGATTATTAAAAAGTAACTTTGGGAAAGTATCTTTCTGATTTGAAAAGTAAGTAACTTGAGAGCCTCCTCTTCCTGATCATCACTACCCAGCAGCCGCTCTGGTGGAGAAAAGTCTGACTCAGATTCCTGACGACTTCCATCTTCCTCTGACTCCATGGGACTTTCCTTCTGTGGTTCTTTCTTTTTCCGAGGCGGCATGGGCAAGGCTAATGACCAGGGGGCTGGGAAGCCACCCGGTCTGCTTGAATTGAAAATAGCTTGTCCCCGTGATAAGTGAATCAATGAGAAACATCAGGGTCTTTCTTAATAATAGACCCTTAATGAAATTGCGCAACCTTTCCTTGTTTTTACACAATGGGAATTCCACAAAGAATGCTCTTGTCCTGTGCAGAAAAACAGGACCTTGCACAGAAAATTTCAAAATTCTAGCATTTGCACCACGAAATTCCATACAGATTCATTTTTTCTGTTGGGCGTACAAAGATGTCTGGTATGATGTGAAAACCAATGGAGCACTAATACTAAATCAGACAATCAGGAAAACATTCACTGGCAAAAGTTTTGAAACTCCTGCTACGTTCTAAAACCAAAAACCATGTTTTTCGCTTCGTTCTCCAAAGGCTCAGCAAAAGAGAGCCCAGAGGAACCTGCACTCACCACTCAGCGATAGTTTCCTTTCTGAAAAAAACAAGAACAGATATCGATTGTCAGATGTTGGGAATCAGTTGTCATTTTGTAGAGTAACCAGAAACAATGGCAACTGCAGGGAACTGGCCAATGGGCTCTTGAGTATTTGCCGTGACTCATCCCAAATTCCAACCGTTGATTGAAGCAATGATTTTGAAATCATTGGCAATCTATTTACCGATCTTTTTACACTAGTAATTACACTAGTACCCGAAGGGCTGGCCACGACCAGAGTGACTACCTGCACCTTGTCTCAGCTGTAGTGTCCAAAAAAATTGAACTCGGCTGAATGTAAATCAGCTTCTGGCCACAGGCCGGGGAAAGGTCACATCTCCTACATCTCCTGAAAAATTATTTGAACATGATCGGACAGTTGGAACAAGGAATCAAACCAATAAAAGCATGACTGGATTCAGTCACAATGGGTTCTCAGAGATGGTGGCTTCCCAGAAAGTTCAAAAATGGATGGCAAAGACATGTGTGTTGGTTCCGAACAGTTCCTCCACCTTCCCTTTGGGGATGGAATGTGCCTTCACTGCCTCTGAAACTTTAATCTTTTCCACTTTGCGGATTCGCTTTGGCTCCATCGTTGCAACGTATCCTCAATTCTCAGCTGAGGCGGAAAAAAAAACCGCATATTGTGTTCAAAATCTCCCAGTATAAATTGTTGCCTTAATTGTCAAACACACTAATCAGCACTTATTAGTGGTTGGGAACACATTTGCAGCAGTGTGAAAAAAGTCAAAGGCTAAAACACGATCAAAGTATCCATTACGGAAAACCACATGTGTCGCGTTGTTGAGACGAGATTGCCAATAATCGGTGGCAGCTCTCAGCTCCACCCGTTTCTCCCCTGACTTGATCTTGTTATACCACTCCGCTTTGACATTGCAGAATATGACCTTCTGGTTCTCTTCAGCTTCGTCCTGTTACAAACCGGAAGAAAACAGTTCTCATGTGCATTTTTTCCCATGAACAAATCTCACCTGCTTTACCTCTTCAAAGCAACAAATTTACAAACAAAGGTCAATGACCGTATTCTTCTGGAGATAATCTAGATTCTTGAATGCAAAATACCATTGGGAATTTTGCACATTAAAGTAAAAAAACAGAAAATCCCGTTTCATGTCCTTCTGGCCAGACTTCGAAATCTTAGATCTCTTATTTGGTGCGCCCTGGCCAGGACCCTTGAGAATACCCAAAGCCTTTGCTGCACGCTTTGCTTCTGTCCTGAGGCGAATAAATATTTTCTTTGTCATTGACTGTGAAGACATAGAGAACCCACATTACATGAACGGACAAGTGTTACACACATATTCCCCACATTTTGTTGTTCATTTTTATTGCTGATTGATTCAAAAAAAGGAAAAAATACTTCAGCAGAGGATCGTGAGTTCCATGCTTTTGCTCGAGGAAAGCAGCTTGTTGATTTCATGCATCTCTACCGGTACAACTGACGTGTCCACCAAAACAAGGTCATTTGGATCTTCTCCTTGCACAATCCAATCCTTGAGAGGAACCCGGACCTGTTTCTTCTTTGAAAGATCAGCTAGGAACTTTTTGCCATCTTCAATGAACAGGAAGGGTCGGGTACCATCCTCCTGCAGGCGTCTTAGGTGGGTTCCCAATGAAAACACTGCACCAGGGTTTATTTAAATACCTTGAGTAGATTAAGGTTTACTAGAAACAACAAAATTAATAGGTTTTTTCTGGCAGGAAAACTGCAAAAATCAGGATTTGAAAATTGCGACCAACAGAATGGTATGGTGTTTCCAACTTTTTTGATTGTGAATGTGTATTCCGGTGTAAGTCGAATATGTTCTTGGGACACCATTTCAAACTTGCAACTGGTCAAAGTCAATGTCATCAATAGCACAACCAGTCAAATATGTTCAAATTCTAACACATCCAAACTGTTCAGTTCATGGCCCTTACAAAGTCTCCTGAACTTCTTGGACTGATTTTTTTCGCTTCATGATTGCCACATCATACATGTTTCCTCCCAGTTCCAAGAGCAAATTCATGCCATTGTCACCGTCCGTAAAGATGTTTCCGTCAATGCTTGTTTTCTCCTGTCATGGACCACTCAGGACACAGACATGAAAAATAGTTGGAATGGGGAACACATTTAACCTTAAGAGTTCCAATTGGCTAATGTTTACTACTTGTCACTTTTTTGGCAAAAAAATATATAGCCAAGCAAATTGTGAAAATTTGTCAAAATTTCTCTTGATGGCTCCAAAAAACAAAAAGACATGAAAGAAATACTAATTTTACATTTTTTGAGATTTATGATAATTTTTGCTAATTTTCACAATTCGTTTTGCTATTTTTCAATAATTCTGCCAAGAAAACGACAATAAAACAAATTGTAACAATTATAGTTTTTTTAAGTCAAACAAAGAAACCATGGAAAAATGTGTTTTACTTAATTTTGGCATTTTCTGGTAATTTTTTACAATTTGATTTACTAATTTTCACAAATCTCACCAAAAATAGTGAAACAAAGTATGAAAATTAGTCCAATTTTGTTGTTCTCTTTCATTTTTTGTTCACAAAAAACACAAAGACATGAAAGAAATACTTATTTTTATTTTTTTGAAAGTTTGGCTAATTTTGCTAATTTTCACAATTGGTTTTACTATTTTTCACTCATTTAAAACCATTCATGACTATTCAGAACCCCTTTGGGTGTAATGTTGATTTCCATAACTGAAGTTAAACTTGAATCACAATCTTCACCATTTGGTCCAATCCCACAACTGAGAACCCAGTCCAGTTGCTGCAATGCATCCCGGAGTTCGTTCTTTAATTGCGCCGTTGCTTCAATCTTTATTTCACTCCTGCAGTGGAAAGCCAGACCACAATATGGAGGGGGTTCCTTTCAAAACAGCTGCTGACTTTTCAGAACTCATTGCAAATACAAAATAAACAGTGGATCATTTAGTGGATCCCAATTATTTTCACCAAACCTGTCACAAGGATTGTTGAAGCCCAGGGGTTCCTTGGATTTTCCGTGGAGAAGGATTGAACTTCCTTTGGTAAAGGTGCCGGACGACCAGAAGAGGCTTTGGGTGGGAGAAGCCATGCGAAACCTCCTATCTTGTCTTTCTTTTTTGGCTTTTCCGTTTCGAACTGCCATGACATGAATTGCCTGACTTCCTTTGGAGTCCAACCTGTTGCATCAAGGGGTCGTCCCCTCTTCTCATACTCATCCTTCAGAAACTTGACCATAGCTTCTTTGTTTCTCCTGAGCTTCCAATAAATCAGTGATCAAAATTTACAAACTCTGAATGACATTCTACATTAGTTGCAATTCTCCCAGCAAATGCATCAACACTCAAATATGCAATTGTCTTGAAACAGGCAATTTTTTGGACCTCCCACTAGGCATTTCTCATTTTCACACGTTGAGTGCCTAGTTTCGCGGGCTTCTTGGTGGATGGAAGGTATCCAGAGATGAAGGAAAGAAGCGCAAACAACGTTTTCCGAGGTAGGTCATCCACAACTCCACTGGCCAAGTAGGCAGTCCCCATTTCACTAAACCACCCTTTCAGGTGTGAATCCTTGGCTGCAGGAGAAATCCCAACTCAACCTGGTTACAGAACAGTTCTTGGTGTCCCATGAAGGCAAAATTGGATATGTTTGTCAAACTGCTGTTCAGCAACTATTAGGGTTTCTTTTTCAAACATGAATCATGTCAGGTCATAGTGCCATGAGATGGTTTTTCCTGCATGATCCATTGGTCTTGGAAAAGGATTGTTGGGCAATGCAATGCCACGGTTCTGAAATTTGGTCATTGGTTTGACACTGTAAATGTGTTGTGATCTATGTGAGTATGTTGGATGTGTAGAATGCAATACAACAACAATTTTCAAATGCAAACTGACAGCAAAAAACTAAGGTAAGGTCGACAAAATCCTGCATACGGCTCTGTCGCTTGTACTCTTCCTTGCCTGAGTTCCGTGACTTGCCCATACTCGGAGTGCCTTCCTTTGCCGGCTTTTTCCTTCCATCTTGAGGACTTGGCCACCTCAGAACGGACAATAAATGAAAGCCCACCCAACCACTCTGACTCACATTTTTCAGAGACATGTTGCCTACAAGTGATTTTTGGAATTGTTTTGTTTTTGACCACCTTTTTCCACAAAATTTAAAAATATTGTAAGGTGTATCTGTCAATGTACTGTTAGGAAACTATTAGCATTCTCAAACCTCAAGATATGTGGTAGCCAATCAATTATATTTCATGATTGCCCAGGTCCTTGTCCCAATCGAATGTAATCAACAATCTGCCAATTAATCCAAAGCAAAGCCACCTGATTACTGACACTTCGCTGTCTGAACGGTCATTGTCTGACGTGGAACTGGCTGATGCCGAAGATTGATGAACCAATCGTTCTCTCATGGCGAAGGGGGTTGGATGCCACAAGAAGCTGACTGGTTTGATCTTTGAACAAACGGCAATCATGATGGGTTGCAAAGAGGCTGTACATGAACACCGATTGTAACATCAACCTTGGGTTTGGATTCCAAAGCGATTTCTTTCTTCACAAAGAAAACCCAACCTAATCCCAAGCCAATCCCGCTCCAATCCACTCTGACCCCAATCTAACCCCAACATATTCCAAACCTGGACCAGGTCAAATACAGAACAATCCATTCCAATTCCAACCCCAGTAGATATCCAAACTGATCCTACTTTAGGCCAAATATAAATCCACTCTATGGTGTGATTCTGGATGGGGTGTGATTCTGGATGGGGTCTGATTTGGGTTCGGCAAGTGTGAGAATGCTATTAAGTGTGGATTAGCTAGGGATTCAGGTTATATATAAATGATGTTCTGGGCGTTTTGAAAAACAAATTTTATTTTGCACCACGTAGTACATTGCAATGTCCTTTTTTCTGAGTGCACGGGCCAAATTGTTTTTGGCTCAGATGTTTCCATTAATTGCCCCTCTGTACCGGGTTGGTTTCTCATATTTTTTTGGGTGAGAAACAGGTAAGAGAAATCAACTGCGCCACAGCAACACAGTTGAAATGCATGCTGTTTCCAGCAACAATTGTAGCTCTTTGAGGATCCCGTATGGGGAGAACTGGGACACCCATCGCCCTTGCTTGGGATGCGACAACGGGAAAACCCAGTGTGGCCATTCGTTCTTTGCCGACCATCCTGGGGTGCGTGAATGAAAGAACAACCCCATGCCACCTTTTGAAATTGAACATGTGAAAAAATTGCCAGGGAAATCCAAACATCAATAAAGGTCCCCTTTTTGGTTATGAAAGCAGAAACAGGCTCAGAAAACAGAACACACATACATCACAAGGGTACTGAAAATGTTGTAGAGTAGCCATCTTTTCCGGGAAAGAATGTACATTTTTCCACTGTTTAGGCGTAGCGTGGGAATCTTGTTGCTAGTGCCTGACCAGCACAGGTACTTCCGTGGGTTGTCACCCAAGAACGCCACCAGGTTTGTGTTTGCCATGGGGTTCTTCTTGAACCGTTTGACATACAAGTTTTTGACAAATGCCAAGGCCCTCCGTTCCCTCCTGTTCAGAAGGTAGTACCAAGACTTTGCCTCAGCTTTTCAGGGTTTGATTGAGATTGAAAATAACTATACAGGGAAAAACTGAAAAATCCAAAAAAAACTTGCTTTGACACTAAATTAATCTAGTCACCTTTGGTTTCACCGGTATTTTTCTCCTTCTAGCAACCCTTTCGCTCTCGAGTTGTAAATCAGTATGATCTGCGACAAAATAATCCTCTGGCTCAGTGTTCACAAGCTGTGTCATAGCATGGGAAATGTCCATGAACATCTTCTGGCAATCGTAAGATTCAAACACCTCGTCCTTCAACACCAAAATAACATAAACTCTGGCTCTTGAAGACCCAGCATGGCCCAAATCAGAAGGATCCATGTAAATCGGGTAGATGTTGTAATGTCTTCCATAGATTTTCTGGACCATTCCCATGTGGAGCTCCTGGAAAGCAAGAACGTTTACAACGAGAAAAGAAGCAAGAGTGACCCTTCAACGGGAAACAAATTTATTTGCCATGTTCAAATTTGTTTAAACAACAGGAACTGAATCAAACCTTTCTTTGATTGGACTTCTCCCTCCCAATCCCGTTAAAATGTACAAATCTTTTGAAGGGGGTTCAATTATTGTATTTCCTTCCATTGTTTTTCTTGAGGTACACATCTGTCCTGCACATTCTCAAGGACAATGACCTTCGTTCTCTTGGCCACATGTACTTTCCCGTGGGTAATAAAAACTGGAGCTGTTCGTCCATTCTCAGCTTTTCTGTTCCCAGCAGATGACATGTCTACGCATGGTAGTCCAGCTGTTTCATGATCTGACTCTGAACCATTGCTGAAAAGAGCGCATTTCTTTCCACACGTGAAACAGTGCTGTTTCTTTTTCAATCGAGCCTGGTCAATTGAATGCAGTTTCTGTTGGAAAGAATCATCTTTGTTGAAACAGTTCTTTGGCAAGGATTGCAGCAAATCCCCAAACACGCAGGGTGGAGCAAACCCAGAATCAGCAAGTTGTTCGCACCATTCGATATGATCTTTGATCAGTGCTCGGCAGGATGGCTTGATTTCCTCAGTTTGAGCAACTCAACACATCAACTTCAATTTCAAAACAAGGAAACTGCAAAAGCAGAACACTTTGGATAACAACCATGAATTTATTTTGAAACTACAGAAACGGATAGGGAAATCCAACAGGGATTGATTGACTGATTGTTTCCTGGAATAACGAACGTTGATTGGGACCGTGAACCGTATTTTCTGGACAACTGTGTGGCTGCAACCGTGGGTCCAATAAGGCACAGCCTGTGATTTTTGTTTGGATGGGATGTTCACTCATGAAAATCAAATTCAGAAAAAAAACGAATTTCTGAAGCATGCTAATAGTGACTGAATAGCAACCTCCCTGGAAACAAAAGAGATTCTTGTAGCCCAAGCAAGCAATTATTGGACATTTGATGGTTTCCCAGAAAAAACAATATTCATACGGAGTGTTGATTGGTCTTTGAACCCTGCTTTTGAAAAGAAAAAACAAGCATTGTGTGGCACAGGCTGGAACAAGATGGCTGAAGTCTTTTATCAAAGGGCAGCAACAGAATCACAGCCATGTGTTCTTTCAACCCACAAAAACTGTTAAGGAAATCCATTAATGATTGATTAACTGTTTGTTTCTTGGGAACTGGAACCTAATTTTCCCAAGAAAAAACAATTATCATGAAACAAGTCTCATGGGCTGAAACTGGTCGGAGAGAAACAGGGAACGACAGAACCTTTGACTCATTG